>JBBJLS010000039.1:5457295-5468039 GCA_037577275.1 Bryconaethiops microstoma | reverse complement strand
GAGAAAAAGAGAGAGAGAGAAAAAGAGAGAGAGAGAGAGAGAGAAAGAGAAAAAGAGAGAGAGAGAGAGAAAGAGAGAGAGAGAAAGAGAAAGAGAAAGAGAGAGAAAGAGAGAGAGAGAAAGAGAGAGAGAGAGAGAGAGAGAGAGAGAGAGAGAGAGAGAGGTTACACAAGAAGTGCTGAGCTGTGAAGGAAATTTTCTCTCCCTTTCTGGAGCATCTGGCATATAGTGCATCTCACCGTTATAAATCATGATGACCATGCAGGGCGTCCAGCAGGCGTAGTACACGGTCATGACTGGGACCAAAACTCGGGACGCCACATCTGGCCTGGTGCTCCGCAGCCGGATCTTCATCTTCAGCCGCTGCTTCTTGGCGGCCGCCCACAGTCTGAGGTTACAGAAGGTCATGATGGCGGAGCAGGGGAAGAAGATGAAGGCCGTGAGGGTCAGGGAGTAGACCACGTTGCTGGAGTAGGCCGGGTTGCAGACCAGCGATGCAGCGGAGAAGTGGACCTCGATGATGCCCCTCGGCCACGAGACGGGCGCGAGCAGCACCGGGGGGAACCCCCATGCCAGGGCGATGAGAAGGAGGGCCCTCCGGCGGCTCAGCATGCTGGAGTACTGGAGCGGGTAGAAAACGGCCACGTAGCGCTCCAGGCTGATACTGGCCAGGGTGTACATGCAGGTGGAGTACACTGTGGCGTTAAAGAACGCTACCACGTGGCAGAACGGGTCCGGCCCGCCATTGTAGCCCTTCAGGAGGCTCACGCACAGGTTCAAAGGCATGACCACCAGGCCGAAGGCAGAGTCGGCCCCTGTTAGAGACAGTAAAAAGTAGCGAGAGTTTCTGGACCAGCCTGGCACTGCTGAGGAGATCACCATTACCACAGCCATGTTCCCCAGCGTGATCATGACCCCCAGGGATAAAATAATGGCCATTTTGATGGGCCGGTGGGCCTCCAGCTGCCTGAGCACCTCTGTGTTCTTGACATCCAGGTAGTACACTTCGCCTGGAGACGAGACATTACTCATTCCAGACATTGCCGGTCTTTAAAAGCAAAGGCCTAAAGGGCTGGTGGCAGCCATGGCCATGAAATTGTGGCTTGGGACGATTCAAGCACCTAGAGTGATCCACATAACAAACATTCAAACTGAAGAAACGAGCAATATCACCTGGAACAAATCAAGTTTAGTGTCATATGACACAACCGGCCAATTGAGAGTAACACAGCGGCCCCGCCCCCCAGCAGGTCATTAGCCAATTTGAATGGCAAAGAGGCTGAAAAGAAACAAACAGAAGAAACTAAACACATAAAAAGAGTACTGGTTTACTCCTGTGTCATGTGCTGGTTATATTTCATCAGGTGTGAGCTGAAGAACACTGCTATCCATGGTACGATCATGAGAAAAGGATCAGTTGCAGGACACCTGAGCTCATACCACAGCAACCACACGAGGGTTAGCCCATTAGGTGGAGGTAGAATGGATGATTGGAAAATTAGGCCATCTCTGCATTCTGGCCATACACTGCGTCCGTCCATGGGGACGCTTTAGTTAGGACAGTGACAGCATATATCACAGATGGCTCCTGGTTGGTTCTATGTAGATTATGAGCTACTGGTTAGGCAGTCTGGGCCTGTCTGGCTAAACTACTTGTAGAGTAATAGCTTTAAAAGAGTGGAAAACTTAACTCTAACATGAATACAGACATACTACTGATTTTAAAGTCAATTAAGAGCCTAAATACTAAAATTCATTCTGTATTTGATTGCTTATCACACTGCCTGGTGAGACAGAGTTTAAAGGTCCAGAGTTTAAAGGAAGCGCAGTATATTAATTCAGAGCAACTGTATTTCACTGAGTGAAAATGTGTTATTGCTGAAAGCCATGTCAACAAAAAGCTGCCAAATTAATTGCCAGTTCTTAACAAGCTCTCCAATGAATTTACTGTCTATATTCTCAATAATTGGGCTGTTCGGCTTTCACTAGAGAAGAAGGATGACAAGGTCAGCAGATAGCTAATAGGCCAACTGGCTGCATCAGTAATTCACAGACTTCAGATGTAGATGTTTGCAGAGCAAATTGTTGTCAAACTGCATAAAAAATAAAGAATGTTCCTTTCATGCCTGTTGTGAGGTTTATATGTTCATGTTTTGGGGGTGCAGTAATTAGCGCTGTTGTCTCACAACAAGAAGGTCCTGAGTTGTCTTCATGTTTGTCTGGATTTCCACCAGCTACTTTTGCCCTTTGACCACTGGGCTAGGTTCCAGTACCCCAAGTGACCCTGGTTAAGTTCAGATAATGGATGGATGTCTGTGATTAAGGTTGAATTGGCGTCAAATGTGAACCAAAACACTGCTTGAAGCTAACGTCCCTGAAATAAGAACATTTTCTAACACTTCCGAAAGGAAACTAATCAGACAATGGAAGGCTAAAGGAAATAAGTTTTCTAAGTTTTCTCTGAAGCCAATCTCTGATTTTCTCTGATTTGGTGGTTATATCTGGTTCTCAGTATGTGCAAGTTTATTAGAAGTTCATGAGAATTATTGCAAAGCTTAACACTGAAAATGGTTTGCTTTTATTGTCTGATTAGCCACTAGCAAAATGCTCCCCTTTGGAAGTGTTTGGAAGTGTCCCCTTTGCTGGGTTGTTAGAATCAACAATTCAAGTTTAAATTAACATACGCTCTATGGACGAAAGTATTGGGACACACCGTTTTTTCAGGGTTTGACCAAGGCCCCTTACTTCCAGTGAAGGACAATCTCAATGGTTCAGTAGACCAAGACATTTTGGACACAACCATGCTTCCAGCTTTGAGGACCCAGTTTGTGGAAGAACCTTTTCTATTCCAGCATGACTGTGTCCCAGTGAACAAAGCATCTCCATAAAGACGTGCTGGATGAGTTCAGTGTGGAAGAACTTGAGTGGCCGCACAGAGTCCTGACCTCAACTCCATCCAACACCTTTGGGATGAACTGGAACGGATATTGTGAGCCAGACCTTCTCATCAGTGTCTGACCTCATCAATGTTCTACAGAATGAATGGACACAAATTCCCACAGAAACTCCAAAACCTTGTGGAAAGTCTTCCAAGAACAGTGAAAGCTGTTACAGCTGCAAAAGAGGACCAACTCCAAACTAAAATCTATGTATTTGAATGCAGTGTCATTAAAGTCCCTGTTGCTGTAATGGTCAGGTGTCCTAATACTTTTGTCCATATTGTGTGTGGATTCTCCTTCATTAAAACACTGCATACATGTGCAATTGAATCCTCTGATACATACAATCACAGTCACACCAGTATGATTCTAGTAGTCCATGCAACACATGTTTGCATTGAAACATTCTTGTTTCTATTGTTTTTCACTCCTGTGAAAAGGGGGAAAAAGGGGGAATATTGAAGTTAAAATGATTCAAAAATGTATTTATTCAAACCAGATAATAGCACACATAACAAAACACTCATCTAATGAAAAAAGTTTAAACTCTCTTAGTCAAGCAAGTTATTAAACAATAATGAAAAACACTAGAAAACATCATCTGGACTGTGTTTAAGAAGGCCCCTTATACCCATTAAGCCTTTTCATGGTTTTATCTCAGAAAAAATGATCAATTTTTATAATTAATGAGCCTCTGAGCAACAAAAACACTTTTAAAAGGAAATTAATAGAAATTTAATAGAAATTAAATCAGGTACAGCAAGAAACACTGTGGGTTAAGTAAAATGACAGCAGAGCTTTGCCATGAAAATGATCAAGATATGCTGTATATGTATTCTGAAGATGTCATTTCATATGTATGTATTGTAATGGAACATATTACTGAATACATACAGGACAGTGTATTGAGGACACAATTCAGCCATCACAACTGATTTCACAGCATTCTGCCCTACTTCAAACCCATTTCCCAACAGACTTGAGCTGAATGAATGTTAACTACCATTCGTGGAAACAGCTATGACGTATTAAACCTGAACCCACTGTAAAAAGCTACAAGGATATGCACCACTTCTTCACAGCCTTCTTTAAAAATACCACTCCACATGCACTTGCGCCCATGCCATGAAGCATTATTTGAGAGCTGAACACAAATGCATCTGTTGTCATGTAGATGGGGAGTGCAGGGATTTCAAGATGAAAGAATGATGGTCCAATTTGTACCAGCAATTACTCCTCACACTGACACCACCTATTTTTAGACAAAAAGGGGCCAAGGGGGACTACTTAAAGTGTTTCTGCAATACAAAAATGGTTTGGAGCCTCTCTGTATTTTTAATGCTATATTTTGTAAATTGCTTTCCTTTTTTCTGTAATTTCACCCCCAGTTTATTATGGTATTCCATACACACTGGCCGTGGCACACTTATGACTCAAATAAACCGCCATCTGGAGGCATGCAAGCAGTGGACTCATTCTTCAAACTGTCTTTGTTGAACATACACAAGAGAAGGGATTTTAACAATCTTATTAAACATTCTCTTGTTGGCTTGAGGGATGAACAGAGGTTTCGTAGCGCAAATCTGGATAATGTCCCAATTCGCCGTTCATGGCTGACGTCTTTCTTTGCTTTTCTGGCAGTGACACTTAACTTGGAATCTCCTTAGGCATGCCCTTGCAGACCTTCAGAGCTCTGTGTTCTTCTTTCAAAGCCCTGTCCCATTAGTCGGATTACTTAATTTCAAACATTGGGCATATTCTGGTTGTAGTCCGATCCCAGTGGGTCTATTACCGTCGCAAATTGACCAACAGAAAGCTTATATCTGCACCCAGGATGTGTCTGGGGACACTGCTGAAGGACGGTACATGGGGTTGGATGCTGGGATTTAAAATCTCCCCTTTTCGAGCAGCTGGCCCCCTAGTGGTTAGGGCGTTTGCCCTGCAATCAGGAAGTTGTGGGTTCAATTCCCAAGACTGCTAAACACCTTTGAGGTACCCTTGAGCAAGGAGCCGTCCCCACACACTGCTCCCCGGGCGCTGTGTTCACTGGCTGCCCGTTGCTTCACTTGGTGAAAGGGTTAAATACAGAGAAAGAATTTTGTGCTGTTCACACTGTGTGCTGTGGTGTGTTCATGTGACAGAATGGTCACTTTCACATCTCATTTCCATATTGCTTGGTATTGCATTAACAGAGTGTGCTAACTTGATGTTACCAGGCTGCTCATGTACAGGTTCTAACAGGATTAGACAACAAGTTTTGTCTGGGTGAAAATGTAACTGTGTATTTCACCAGGGTTGTCTTTTGTAGGTGTGAACTTCATGAACCCTGCTTGGAACCGCATCACTCACAGACTCACTAACTCACTCGTATTTAGCAGGTGCAGATCTGGTAATGGAAATTTTAATATTTTATCAGTGTCAACAAAATTTTAGTGGCTTTGTCGCTACCTTTTTGTTGTTCTATTTTCAAGAAAAACAACAGAAATTCAGAACGAACATGAACAGTATGACAGAGAGGTTTAGTTAGACTGAAGAAGAGAGTATTTTTTAAAATAGCCATTTTCAGGGGAAGTCCAGGAAGGTACACAAGCTTGATCGAAACAAGCTGCAGGGTAACAAAAAGTGTAGAAGTTATTTTACACATTTTAATTGGCCTTACTAGGTCATTTGCAAATATAGCTGGAATTGTCTGTGGAAAGTAGCCACTAACTTTGTGCTCTTTTTTTAGTTCATATCATCACTCTCGGAAAACCTTGTATCTGCATTTTCAGCTGTGCTAAATTGACATTGTGTCTATATTTAATGACAAAAGAAATGAGGTGGAGTTGTGGCCCAATCATCAGGAGTTCAATCCCCGGTCACAATCTAAGACAGCTTTGTTCTCTTTGAGTGAGTAGGATTGGCCTCCCACTCAATGCTAACTGCGATGCTAACTGTTTTAACAGTCTTGGCAGTTAGTATTCGCCTCCAAATTTTAGCAGGAGTTGAAAAAGATGGTGGCTTTACTCTTTTAGAATTGGTATTGTGTCATTGGAGGGCCGCAGATATTTGGGAAAAGCCAAAATTATGGCTCTGTCTTTTCAAAACAAAAGCTTACATTTCAAGGATCTATAGCAGTTTTATACATTTATTTCCAATTAGTAATGCTACATATAAATTATCATTACATTTACCATTACAAGTACTGTTTTTGTGGTGTGTTTGTCCGTTGCACATGTCTTTGGGAGACAACGTGGATCCATGTTTGCATAAACACAGTAAATATATTAGCTTGGACTGTCTGGCACATGGGATACGCAACACTGATAGTATGAACAGATAACTGGAGCAAACCTTCTCTGACTGATAGCAAGCCTTTGTCACCATGAACAAAACCACTGACAAGTGGTGACATGCGCTTGCAGAACATCACAAAGAAATACAGCAGGGCCATCGACCCTGCCTTCTTTTTTAGTTCCTCTCTTCTTTGTTTGTTTTTGTTTCTTCTATTTTATGAAATAGCACTGTTAATGTGCACCATTTAAACAGATTAACGCTGTAGGATTTGGGGACAGACAAACAACTTAGAATTTAGCGAAGGCCAATTGTCGCAAATCCTCTTTTGCAAAGAAGCTTTCCAATCACGCCAATCATGAAACACCTCAAACAAGAAGTAGAACAACCTCAATTCTGTTCTCACTTTTTTTCCTCAGATCTATCCATCCCTCATCCATCTGCCTACCCATCCATCAGGCTTTCTGGAAATGTTTGTGTGTGTGTGTGCGCGTGTGTGTGTGTGTGCGTGTGTGTGTGTGTGTTTGTGTGTGTGTGTGTGTTTGTGTGTTTATTTTAATCCCTTAAATAGCTGTTTGTTTCTGAACTCAGGGGGATGATGGCGGCTGTTCCCAGCTGCCTCCTCTCCGCAAATGGACACCTGTGACCTCGTGGATATTTTTAACCTTCACCTATAATGTCTCACAAGCTACTCGCTTTAAATGACTCCTGCAGCAGATTGATGTCATTTTTCACCATTACATAATCCACGTTTACAGTAAATATGTAAAATTAGCTTAGAAGCCGGAGGGAAAATGGTATGATGTCCGTCACTGTCATTTTGGATAATGCATAGTATTGTTTATACGGAGCATCTAGTAGTAGCACTCAAAAACGAGGAAAAAAAAGGTGTGTAAAGTGTAGAAGTGACATAAAAAGAAGATTTAAAAGGGGGTACAAAATAATGGATTAGCTACTTTATCAGGTACACGCTCTATAGAGATGCACTCTGTACCGACACTATCAGCCCCTCGATCCCATTCATCAATGCATAGGGACCACCCATGGGCAAAACTGGGATCTTATGGACTCTATATGGGCTACCACATAAAAATGACCTTCTACAAATAAAAATGACAATGCAATTTGTTTTTTATTTATTATGTCTCACACAGTGCTGTGAAGGCATTCCACACCAATTAGCTTTTAACATGAACTTAAATATTTACCACTGATTTAAAATGAGAAGTAATACACATTACAGGTATTGAAAAAATTCATGGATTAGATACATTGTTAATATGATGGAGATAAACAGGTGCAGTGTTGTGTGTGTAGTGTTGATGGAAGCTAACGGGTGATGTATTGTATGTTTCAGTTTGTGGGTTCTGTGAATTAGAGTGTGTCAGTTTATATATGAGCAGCCCAATAAATATTTTATGGCCCATCCCCCAGTAGTTAAGCCACAGGGACCACTGCTGTCCAGATATTTGAGTGATTAGATATTCTCAGGGCAGCAGTGATTCTAACATGGTAGAGGCGTGGTAGTGTGTTGCGCTGGTGTTTGACACACATTTGTGTAGGTATAGGTCATACAGGATTGAATCACGATGTTTCTCAACTGCACAACCAAAAACAAGAATAGGAACCAACATAGGTTCTAGTTCTAGTTAATTTTTCACATGCTTGAGAGAATGCTTGCTTACTAATTATTTGATCCGCCCGCTCTACGCATTGACCTGGTATTTGCTTCCAGGAATAGTGCACCTCTCTTTTGGGGCAGCTGGTGGCCTAGTGGTTAGGGAGTTCGCCCTGAGATCAGAAGGTTGTGGGTTTGAATCCCAACACTGCTGTGTCATCACTGAGGAGCCCTCGAGCAAAGTACCATCCCCACACACTGCTCCCCGGGCGCCCCTCGTTGGTGGCAGCCCACTGCTTCACTTGGTGAATGGGTTAAATACAGAGAAAGAATTTCACCCTGTTCACACGGTGTGCTGTGGTGGGTTCACGTGGGACTATAAGGGGCTTTAACTGGCTGATTGGCTGATATAAACTAATCCATTGCTCTGATCTACATTCCTGTTTTTTGGACTCTTGAGAGAGAACTGATTAGCTAGTTTATTCTCTCATTATCTCGGTCATTTTGTTTCATTAAGTGTTCGAAACTAGCTTTGCTTACAGGAAACATGGTAGTGTTTTGCTCTCACACATGCACACATTTACACAAATTGTGAAATGCTGTTAACATCTTGATGGGTGTGGCACATGTGACTGTGTGTGGCGCGGGGGGGTGGGGGGTGGGGGGTTGCAGGGTCGGTGGGATTCTTTTGACCCAGCGTTATGTAAAGCTGAAAGCAGGGTAAACTCATTCACTCTGTAACCCATTAATTCTTATTCTGGTCGTGGGTACCCAAAGCCTATACCATTCACTCACACACACCATTCACTCACACTTACTGCTAATTTAGAGTCCTCAATTCACCTGACACACATTTAATTGGACTGTGGGAAAAACCGGAGAGCCCGGACTCCTCCCACAAGGAGAACTCCACACACACAAGACCAGGGCCTGGATTCAAACCTCCAACCCTGGAGGTGTGAGGCAACAGCACTACCCACAGACAAACTGCATAAAAATTATAGACCATTATTACTTTTTTAAAGAGCATTTCATTTTACCACTTTTCAGTGAGTTCATTCTGTAAGTGCACAAATTGGCTGAGGTTTGTGTCTTTCTTAGACCGGGCCATAACCCTGCCCCATTACTGAGTCACCCCTAAAGACTGACTGAGCAATCGAACTGCAGGCACGTCTGATAAGGGTTCATGCTGCAGCTCTGTGTGTGGAAAAAAACCAATAAATCCAACACCTAAAATCCCAAGAGTTTGGGAAGAAAAGTGAAATTTTACCCATTTCCAAAATTTTAAGACTAAATGAACATGAAGCCCTGAGTTGAAAACACAGACACATTTAATCAGCCCAGCTTTTTAGTGAACGATAGCCTGCTTCTGTATTACACCTGTCTCTGCTATTACAGTCCAGCACTAAATAATCTCCTTAAAATGCTTATAATTAGCCTATATTGAACTCTCCTGCAGGACAGAAACAGTGCCATCATCTCCATCTAGACAGATCACTATTTGCTGAAGCTATGTTTTTTAAATTAAACTTTTAGCCTCTGTCTTTCTGTTGTTTATCTCAATTGGAGATCACATTATGCAGTTATGGCCCCTTATCTAAAGTGAATTTTTAGTTTAGATGAACAGTGATGTTTTCACTGCATTTATCTGTCCATTTATCTGCTGTGACACCGGTATAAAGAAGTGTATACTGGTTACTGGAGTGACTGTGCAGAGATTTATTTGGAGTGGTATTTGTGTATTGACCCATCTATCTTGCAGGACTAAAACTGGGGGCGGCAAAATTATGTTTCACTTGGAGAGGCAAAATGTCACATGCTGGCTAAGGATATTTTTAGTCAAGCACAAAAGATAAATAAATTATTTTTCAAACATTTTTCCAGAGACCCTCTAAAATTTTGTTGTTGAGACTTTCAGGGGTTTAATCAGTTTGGGCATCTGACCCCACAGACCCCCAATTTCATAACTTGCATTTATGCGTTTGTCAGACAGTCTAATCCAAAATTACTTTAATTACAATTTAATTTCATTACAGGTGAGGCAAATTAAGCATTAGGAGTCTTGTCCAAGGACTCCCACTGGTGTAGCATGGTGTCACACAAAAGCACCAATTAAACCATGTAAAGAATAAAAGTTTTTCTCAGATGAATGTGATATATGAGCAAATACTCCATCTGTGGCAGTTGGCTATATGCTAAACTCTTTACACAGTAAGTTATTAATTCTAATAATAGTAAGGGACACATCGGCATGTAATTCTATTTGTTCTCTCAATGGAGATATAGTAATGTTGGTGACTTTATCATCAGTTTGGAGAGTCAAACATTCACTAAACTGTTGACTTGTTGAGCTGCAAGTGTTATCAAAACAGAAGAGAACACCTGTGTGTAAACGCCAACCGATAATGTTATGTGTTGTTACTGTTACGGAGTGTGATGCACTTTACATAATACTGATGTGGGCTGTTAGATCTCAGTTCGGGCTATTTGTGATTATTTTGGGAGAGTTGAGAGGATTTCCAACTGCATAGGGTTGTTTTATTTTGGAGTTGACTTGTATTCAAATTCTAAGGTGACAGGAATCAATAGAGT
This sequence comes from Bryconaethiops microstoma, assembly GCA_037577275.1. NCBI lineage: Eukaryota > Metazoa > Chordata > Actinopteri > Characiformes > Alestidae > Bryconaethiops > Bryconaethiops microstoma. Next base: position 5,457,617 of record JBBJLS010000039.1, on the reverse strand, counting down.
CATTTTCAAGAGTCAGTTCTGCCCAAAAATCTTGATTCCAAACACCCAGACATATAGAAGGACACCTAAAAATTACAGTAATCACAAAACCACTGACAGGCGTTGTGAATAACCTTGACTATCTTGTTACAGTGGTGTATGTCAAGGGGTGGAATATTTTCGGCAGCAAGTAGACAGTCAGTCCTTGAAGTTGATGTGTTGGAGGTAGCCAAGTGTCAGGATCTGTGTGACAGATATGTGTGAGTTTCTCTAACTGTCTCCCTGTTTTGTCCCCGCCTCATAGTATTTTTAGGTAAAGTATTTGTACATTCAATGATATATA
>JBBJLS010000039.1:5445082-5457195 GCA_037577275.1 Bryconaethiops microstoma | reverse complement strand
CTCTTTACATAAGGTGGCATTTGTGTGTGGACAGCAAAGAAAGAATTTCATTGCACAGAGAAAATGTCACTTTTGTTGTTTCTGTACATATGTCAATAAACGCTTTGAACTTGAACTGTTGAACTGTACAGACCCTTTCACGTCTGTTACTTGTGCTCAGGGTGAACCTGCTCTCATATGTGAAAAGGACACGGCACCAGAGGTGGACCTGCCAATTCTGGTGCTCTATGGCAAGTGCCAGTCAAGCTCCATGGAGCCAGGCAGTGAGCACAGGGCCCTTTAAAGGATGTTGGGCCCTCAGGCCACCCTCATGAAGTCTGTTTCTGACTGGACATTTACACCAGTGTCCTGCTGGAGGTCATTTTGTTGGGCTCTGGCAGTGCTCATCCTGTTCCTTCTTGCACAAAGGAGCAGATACCGGTCCAGCTAATGGGATAACGACCTTCTACGGCCCTGTCCAGCTCTCCTAGAGTAATTGCCTGTAACTGTGTAACTGTGCTGGGAGACACAGCAAAGGTTCTGGCAATAGCACGTACTGATGTGCAATCTTGGAGGAGTTAGACTACCTGTGCAACCTCTGTAGGGTCCTCATGCTACCAGTAGTAACACCGACCCAAGCCAAATGCGAAACTTGTGAAAAAACAGTCAAAAAAGATGAGGGAAAAAACGACCCCCATTCCCGTCTCACTGTTGCTCCTCTTGTACACCAAGGCAGCTGAAACTGATTAACAACCCCCTCTGCTACTTCATTGACCAGAACAATATCCCAGTAGTTTCACTGACTTGATGCTTTACGCTGATTAAAAAGTGTTCCTTTAATTTTTTTGAGCAGTGTAGTATTAGAAGTTATTTTTGAAGGAGAAATTAAGCCTTAGGTGTTTTCAGTCAATGGGATGACAATCAGGTGTGAGTGGGCGCCCTGCTTTGTTTAAACAACAGAGATCTATCAAAGTCTGATCTTCACAGTACATGTTTGTGGATGTGTATCCTGGCATGAACAAAGGAGAATTCTGAGAATCCCAGAGAGTTGTCAGTGTTCATCAGACTGGAAAAGGTTACAAAAACATCGCTAACGAGTTTGGACTCCACCAATCCACAGCCAGACGGATTGTGTACAAGTTCCAGACCACTGTTACCCTCCCCAGGAGTGGTTAACCAACGAAGAACACTCCAAGAGCAATGTGTGTCATGAATGTGTGGATCCAGAGTAAGATCTGAGCACCTAAAGGCCTCTTTCACATTGGCTAATGTTGATAATCATGAGACTACTACTGGGAGAAGGCAGAGTAATGCCTGCATGGCAGGGTTGGAAGGATTATGTGGACAGACTAGAAGACTTTTGGAAAATGATCTGTATAGGGATGACACCAAAAAAGAACTTGCTGGGTTAAATGAAAAGCATTATGTTTGGAGAAAGTGAAACACTGAATTCCAGCAAATGAACTTCATCCCATTTGTGAAACATGGCGGTGGAAGTATTATGGGTTTGGCCTGTTTTTGCTGCATCCCAGATTGGAAGGATTCTATTATTGATGGAGCAATGAATTCTGAATTATTAAGAAAAATCTCAGGATGTCTGGCCGTAAACTGAAATCTCAAGAGGAAGTGAGTAATCCAGCAAGGTGCTGACCTTAAGCACACAAGTCGTTCTACCAAAGAATGGTTTTAAAAAAATGTTTTGGGATGGTCAAGTCGAAGTCCTTACCTTTGCCTAATAGGACTATTGTGGAAGAACCTGAAGCAAGCAGTTAATTCGATGTAACCCACCAACATAACAAAGCTGAGGCTGATCTGTATGTTGGAATGGGTTAAAATTCCTCCAATCCAGTGTGCAGGACAGAAACAGTTACTGGAAATGTTTAGTTTCAGCAATTGAAGAGCAAATTTCCAAAACTCACTCAGTCCAAAAGTTTTTTTTTCTTCAGAAAATCGCATTTTGCATGTTTTACCTGTTGGAAAGCCATTCTTACAGCAAATATTTTTTTAATTGAAATTTTACAGTTACTGTCACATCCTCAGTCAGCGGCCACTAGAGGCCGCTGTTGCCTAAAGAATGGATAGGCCTATATGTTGACTGGGGCTGTGGCCTCATCCCTGGCCAAGGAGATTAGTAAGAGCTCTCGGCTGGCCAGGGATGAAGCACTGATTATGTTCAGGTGTTTTGTGCCATATATAAAAGCCTGTTTGTATTTCCCTCCCTTGTCGATTTCTCCCTCACTTTGCCCCTGGTGTTGGATTTGTTTGGGTTCCCTTTGGTTTTGTGTTTCTGGCTTTTCCTTTGGTTTTTGTAAATAAAGTAAAGACAGAAACATGGAAGTCTGCTTTTGTGCCTCCTGCCCGAGTGGGCTTAGCCAGGACGTGACAGTTACTTGTCATTTTTCAATGCCGGTTTCTAAAGTGCAATTCCTGCACATTTTAGTTTTGGCAAATTTGTTTAAAAATTGATATTCAATGCCAAGTTATGTACAAGTTTAATATTTATATCCTACTTCATGACACAGCATAGAACCATCTTTGTATATGATCTACTGCCTGGGAGACCTGGGTAAGTAAGTACCACTCGCGACTGAGTAAGTGGACTGAGTGAGTTTTGGAAATTCTCCTAATCTTGTACCGTGTATTATGCATGACTGAGTGAGTTTTGGTTGGTTATACTATTGCACATAAAAAGGTCATGTAAAAATATGCCAATAGTAGTGTTACCTAAAAAAATCACAAAAAATGGACTGAGTTTTGGAAATTAGCTCTTCAATTGCTGCACAAAGGGGTCACGTCATAAACTGAAAACAAAGGTTTACGTACTTTACACTTCGCTCAAATATGTAATATTTCATCCTTTTTCTCAATAAATGCATGATCAAGTATTTATGCAGAAATGTGCACCAATGTACCAGGAACTCATTCATTTTTTATTAATGTGATTAGCAACCATAATACTATTTTAAAATTTTAGTAGTTTGCATAATTATTTTTATTCCACCTAATTTTTTTCTAGCTGCTTCTCCTCCCTCGGTTTTTAACATATTGGTAACTTTGAAATGTCGGCCTATATTCAGCACAGTGAACAATCGGGTGGACAGGGTCTCGGTCGTTTGAGTACTGATCATTTAAACTTTACGGTTGAGTCACTTGGGCAATAAATACCTGGGCAAAAAATAGGGAGTGCTGAACTTTGTCGGGCTGTCCCGTCTCAGCAAGAGTGTTGTGGGATTAAATTTAGCCACAAAACCAGTGCTAGGGTGTCCCTCTCTATGTCCAAAAGTTTGGGTCCACCTATGTTGACGAACAATACACTGTTAAAAAATAACACTGGAAATACTGGATCTTGAATCTTGTTAATATATCTAACGTTTCTCCATTTGAGATTATGAGATTATTTTACTTTACATTTTATATTTTTCCTGTCTCAGTCTTCGTGTCTGTGCTTTCATAACATAGACTGTTTCCTCCAGGATCAATTAAATTTTATGATTCTGATTAATAATATTGTTTCACTAATTTCCAGACATTTCTGACTTGTTTTAGGTGATATCAATTGAGAAAAACTCTGCTTTAGATAATTTTGCTTGCTTCAAGAAATATATTTGAAACCATGTCAAATAGAGTTTAGTCATATGTGGCCAGATTTGATGAAAGTACACATCGTGGCACAACTTTATGAACTTTTGTTGCTGGATTGTTGCGAAATCTGCCATCGACATGAGTACACCTCCAAGTTTTTATGTTCTTTTAGTGTCCAAAGTAAACAACACAAGCACATGCTTCCTTATTTTACATTAATGGACTAATAAGTGCTCCCTGTTTTGAGTTTACAAGGATTTGGATTTGTTTTATAATTTCACACTCAGTGTCTTTCCACCCTTGTAGCTTTACATTTCCACCCACAATGATACCCAAAATTTCTCAGAATTCTAGTTAGTTCTAGAGATTACGTCTGGCCCCTGGAGACTAAATAACGAAGTCTGAACGAAGTTAAATATTGTTAGTAATGTAATAATAATCTCAAAATGAGAATACTAGACATTTTGACTGAATGTAAGATGATTTTACTTGCCAAAATATTATTGTTTACAGTGTGAATGATACTTTAAACCTAGGAAAGTTTACAAAGTGTGTCGAACTCTTTTATTTCAAAACATTTCCGATTTTGGATTTTCAGTCATACCTCCATAATAACCTGATTTTTTGAGTTATGGAGAAGCTGGCTAGCCCATTCATTCTATTTATTTATTTATATTTTGACAGAAAAAAAATGATACATAGATGCCACTGCTGATGATTTGTGGAGCACCAACAGCAGCAGCCCCTTGTTGATTTGTAGAGTTGAAAGTGGAGCTGTTCTGTTGTGGGTTTATCAAATGTCCCGCAGACTGTGCTGGGAGATCAAAAGCGGCATCTCTATAATGGGCTCTGCAACAACTTCTAATCTCCAGGCCCAGGAGTGTTGTCAGCCGCAGTAATGAGGCTCTATTAGCCACCTCCACCTGTGGAGAATCGCCATGTCCTCACTGGCACGCAGCGGAAGGCAGCTTTCCTACGCCGCCCTTATCAGAAAGCCCCCCGCTTTCGCTCCCCATCAGCCAAGAACTGTTTCAGGACTTTGAATAAACAGTGCAAACTACGCCCAGGCAGGGAGGATCATTTGCCTAATTGCCTCATGTCACATTTTCTGTGCCATGGGGCCGAGCGTAAGCGGCTCCCCAGAGCAAAGGTTTTTGAAATTCACTTAAATGCTCTCAAGTCACCCTTGTATTTTTAACGACGCTATATTGAAATTATTTTGCTGTCGCTGACGGCATAACAGCGGAGCTCATTTGCACCTCATTAATGCACTTTCATTGGGAGCCATAAGAATCTTTGGCAAACTCTCACCAGTCTCTTTGTTGAAAGTTACAATAATTAAAATTAATAATGTCTCCTGCAGATTGGGGTGAAAAAAAAAGAAAGACGTCTCTGATGGAATGTCACTGGATGCCGTCGCAGTGATTATGGCCCGTAGAGATTTACCTGGAGGAGCTGATTACCCTTGAGATGTGATACACTCTGACCCCTAGACCTTGTTCACACCTGGTATTATTATCTGTCCCAAATAATCTAATCACACCTGTTATTACTGTGGGATTCATTTCCACTGACTGCTCATGGGATTTACTTCCAACTGTACATCTGCAGTATATTTCCCTCTCACTGAAACATGTAAATACACCTGAAAGAGGATGAACAGTGTCTGTTTTCATCTCTGTAAGCTTGCTGTTACGAGCCAGTCCTTGACATAATTAGCTGGTGAATCCCAGACAACCTCTGATGGTGGTTTGAGTGATAAGACCACAATGCAAATGTGAGAATGTGAATGAGGCCTTAGGCCATGTAAGCTGCAGCCTTTTTTGCTCGGTTCTGATCTTCTACTCCGCTTCCTTGACATTCAGTCACATTCATGTTTATCGGTTAATGCCACAGTACATTTTACAGTTCCATATTTTTACAGATTTTTCTGCTCCTTGGGCCTCAGAAGAGCTACTGTGGCACATATAGCTGCTAAAGTTCATGCTGGACATGATAGAAAGGTGTCAGAGCGAACAGCATATCACAGCTTGCTGAGTAGCCACAGACAGGTCAGATTACCCATGCTGACCTCTGTCCAACAAAAGTACATCCAAAGTGCACCATGGGGCAAATTTCCCAGATCTCAACCAGATCCAACTCCTGTGGGATGTCCTGGGCAAACTGATCACAGCATTTTACACTTACGGCATTTATCAGACACTTTTATCCAAAGTGACTTCCATTCCCTAACTACAGGAGGCAGTCTCCCTGGAGCACCTTGGGGTTAAGGGTCTTGCTCAGGGACCCAGTGGTGTTGTGCTGATGGTAGGATTCAAACCCATGACTTCTTGTTCCAGAGACAAGCATTCTACCCACTAGGCCGCCACCACACCTTTAGAGGTTTTGTTGAGTTCATGCCTTCATGGGTCAGAGCTGTTTTGGCGACACAAGGGGTACATACACAATATTAGGCAGGTCTTTTTAATGTTATGGCTTATCAGAGTTTTTTTGCTGAACTATTCATATAGACTGTATAGACAGTGACGCCGCACCACACAGTAATATACTGTGACTCAGCTTTGATAGAAGATGGAAATGAAAAAATTATTTTAACCTAATACACAAAGTGCAGAAAAAGTGGGCCATTATAGGGCAGCAGTGGTTGGAAAACGCTTCCAAAAATGCTCGAGTGGCTGCCTGCGAATGTGGAGCAATGCAAGGGTACGAGAGGCCAGCCTGCCTAATTTGTTGAAATCTGTTGCAGGGAGGCACTCAGCAGTGTGAATAAACACTCTTTCCACTTGCAAACATTCACATTACAACATCAAATTGCCAGGGGTGAAGTAGCCTAGGCATGTCAGTAGCAGAAAACCTCACCATCTCCCAAGAGTCCTAAATGTGGAGGAAGACGGTGCCCTCGGTCAACATGCAACAGTGGAGGTTTAATAATATGTCGGCCATTCCAACAATAGCCTCTGCCACAGTCCATCCCATTGCTATTACATCAAAGCTGCAGAACCATGGCTCCCTGTTTTATGACTCACTGTATATCCTGCACGGTACATGTGTCTTAACCCCATGTGGTGGATAAAACAAAGGAAACAGAGAGAGCAGGCATGTTAAAGGAATTGACGCAAGCGTAGAATAAAAGCTCAAGGCCTTCGTTTTAAGCAAGAGTGGGTGCATAATTTATTTTTTTCAAATCTGCCGTGGCTTAGTGAGCGAGAAAGGCCTTGATGGTGGAGCACCAGCCCCTGGAGCTTTGGAAATGTTATTCAGATAGCTGCGAGTACATACAAGCTCTCGTTTTTTGATTTATTGATTGGCAAAAAGACCTCCACCGCCGCACCATGCTGCTTAGCCTTTGGTCCTGCATGTTGATGCTGACTTTTTTTTTTAGAAGCAGCAGACATTGATGCACGTCAAGAACTCCTGCTCATGTTGTGTCTGAACATCAGCTGCACTGCAGGGCTTTATAATCAGAATGTGATTTTGTGCATTTATTTGTGTTGTTTTGGATTTTTTTTGTTTATCATTTTGGAGAAATCGAAATGATGCTCATGCCTGGCAGGTCTCTGAAAATAAGCAAATAAGATATGTGCTGTGTGTGTGTGTGTGTGTGTGAGAGAGAGAGAGAGAGAGAGGCAGGAGAAAGAGAGTCATAGTGAGGCACATTTGGTTCATTATTCTTTATGTGTAGGTGGGCCCATTACTGAAATGCAAAGAGCTTAACTGAAGTGGTGGTCTTGCTACGCAGTGATTTTATCTCTCAGATGGAATAAAAGGCTGAATGGTAACACTTATCATGAGCTGATGCAGATACACTTACAGCCACTTTATTAGAAGCTCCCAGCTTGTAGGGGTACGGTTCACAAATGTCGAGCATGTCGATGTTGGTAAGTTTCTGTTTGTCACCCTCAAGGCCATTAGTGCTCAGTTTCAACAGCAGTCCCTTGGTCAGAAAATGACCAGTGACGAATGGAGTAGAGGGCAGCTCCATCACAATTACACTTGTAATTAGCACTGACCAGTTGTGATCGGATCACTCAGGACACAACCTCTACTGAACTGTACCATCTATGTTAGCTGTTGATGGCCAATCTGTCCAACAGTGATTAAGATGTACACTAAAGCCTTCTATTGTTTGTTTTCTTCAGAGAGACTCTCTTTCTCTTTCTCTCTCTCTCTCAGGGTTGACCAGAGGAGGATGGGTTCCTTTTTTTTGAGTAGTGGTTCCTCCTGTGGTTTCTCTATCCAGCTTTGGGTAGTTTTTCGCCCTTGGTTTGCTCATTAGGGGCTTGGACTTGGACTCTTTAAATCTGCTTTGTGACAACATTGTTTGTAAAAAGTCTATATAAATACAATTGAATTGAATTGAGAACTGACATTTTAACACCAAGCATAAACAGGGCCTTTGTGAAAGGTAACAGAACTTTTTGAGAGTGGTTAAATTACATTAAGGTAACAGTCATACCATTGAATGTATTCTGCTTAATTATTCCTCATGCAATGCTGACTCTATTTACACCCGCTCACTTAATGTATCTGGATTGAATCCTGATCACATTTTACCAATATGCGTTTACACTTGGTAGTCAAATGCTTCTCCGGTCAGCCAGACTAAAATCAGAGTCCTATGTGATGAGTAATATGCAAATTACATTGTATACGAACAACCAGTTTTTGCACAACACAGTCGAGGTTTAAAAGAAGAGGTTGTTAATAATAGTTATCCTCCTGTATGGTCATCATGAACCATGTGTGTTGTAGTGAGACAGTGAAAAACAAGGTGAGGTGAGGTTTGACTAACTGGTGCTTTATTTGAGCTGAATTGTTCATCAAGTGTGGGTCACAAACACATGAACTGAAAGAGCAACGATGCCCACATTCGATGTCTTGAATGGGAGTCTTTTCCACAAGCAGAACAGCAGGGGGCGCTGTGACAGTAGTGAGAGGGTTTTGGTTATTAAATATGTCGTGTAGACAAAATAGAAAAGTCAGTAAATAATGTAAGTCACCAGTAGTGATACCCAATTATACAAGTGTAACAATGATATCTGTGATCCTTCTGTGATTAAGGCATCAGCATTTCCCTCTAGCATTCTGTTATTACTTGCGATTCTCAATTCCTAGTCTTAGTAGTCATAGTGGGAAACAACTTGTCTGTGTATTGTTTTAAAGCAAGCATTCATAAAATATTTAGGCTGGTACAAGGATGGGCAATTCTGAGCACCAAAACATGTATGGAAAAAATGACCTGCACATACCTATTAGGAAAACTATCATTTCTATTAATAATAAGTCCACTTGAAATTTGTGTCTTGATTTTACAGTGTCACTGTATCTAACAGCTGCCAACAGAAATCGTGGTCTTTTGCTGAAGCATTATCATTAAGAGAATTTACTTTTATACTGTATTTTAATTGGTCTTTTACATAGCTGAGTATTTCAATGTTCTTTTTTTATGTCCAGGGGTAGTATCATTTATCATTTTAAACAGAGTACTGGCTTTAGATCTGTATGTATGTATGTATGTATGTGTGTGTGTGTGTGTGTGTGTGTGTGTGTGTGTGTATGTGTGTGTGTGTGTGTGTTTGAGTGATTGTGTGTATTTATCAGTTAGTTCAAAGTAAGCATTTAAAATATTTATACTAATATTTTATGTTTGAAGGTTGACAAGGCAGTGCTATCAGTCATGACTACTGAACAAATGGCAGAATATATCACTTCCTGTGGTGACTGAGTAGCTGTGTTCTCCTTCTGTCAGCAAACAAAGTGCAGCACAGATAAAGAAATTAAGAGATAAAATAGGAACACTGAAAATGAGATCAAGGACAAAAGGAGTATTGTCTGGTACACCGAGTGCCTTCAAAAGGCAATGTGAAAGGATGGTAATACAAAACAATGAAGCTGAAAAGAAGATAGAAATTCAATGGTCTCACTTTAGCAGTAATAAATATCATGAAGTGAGGACCAAAAACTTGCAGAGGAACAAGACATGCAACTGTGGAATAAACAAGGATGGTTTGGGAACTGGGAAAGGAGCTGTTTTTTTCCAAGATGGGCATTTAATGCAATCGCTGGCTGAAGAATTTATCTTTGATGACGGGAAAGTAGCTCAACTCACTGACCCTGTGGAACAAGTACATACTACACTTATGACTTACGGAAACAAACTGATGTACTTTCTAAGATGCATATACAAGTTCACAGCCTGATATAAAGTAAAGTGTCCCCTCATAGTCACACGTGAAAACAACACACAGCGTGAACCATGCGAAATTCTTTCCCTGTATTTAACCCATTAGCAGAGCTGAGACACTAGCAGTGCTGAGATTCAAACACAACCTTGTGATTGCAGGGGCAACTCCTGAACCACCAGGACACTCCACTCTAATGGTGGAGTTGGGATGCAGCCATAGTTCATATATCTGGATCACATCATTCTTGTGCAGCCGAACGTCTTCATCTTCAACAGGGGAAAGGAAGTATCTTGTACAGTAAAATTATACATCACATTTGCCTGACATTAAGTGAAAGTGACCATTCTGTCGTACGTGAATACGTGAACACACCACAGCACACAGTGTGAACAGCACGAAATTCTTCCTCTGTATTTAACCCATTTAACCCATTCACCAAGTGAAGCAGTGGGCAGCCATGAACACAGTGCCCGGGGAGCAGTGTGTGGGGACGGTACCTTACTCAAGGGAACCTCAGAGGTGCTTAGCAGTCTTGAGAATCAAACGAACGCCTTGCTGATCGCAGGACGAACGCCCTAACCACTGGGCCAACAGCTGCCACCTTAGAGTACATTCAGGTTTTTCAATGACCTGATGATGTGCACCTTCCAGGCTTGTACAGTGTCATCGAACTCATCCTGTCAAAAATAATCAACTTTACATGTGTGTCAACTTAAACAAGTCTAAATTATAACATTCACACATTACCACAAATAAATTATCTCTTTCCCCTCCTCTCTACCTCTGTTTTTTCCTCCCCATTTTCTCTCCTCCCTCTTTCTGTCCCTCCCCATCCTGTAAAATAAATCTAATGAAAAAATCTGCAGAAAAAACTATGAAATACACACAAATGCTGGGTGTAAATACCGTAGATAAATAACTTACTGTTAAGTGAATTACTTGTAATGCAAATGGTGTTTCAGAGTATGTTATTGCACGTAGTAGAGAAGTCATTTTGAAAGTAGTGATGTTCACATTGTAAGACTAATGCATATTATAATAATAAGATATTTATGGGGTGCCGTTTGTAAACTCAGCTTAACAATTTTAGAGGTATAAATTTTTCACCATTTAGCACAATTTTCTCACATTTAGAGATAAATATGTTCAAAAAACAGTGTTAAATTTTTGTCAATTTTAACTTGCTGTATAAATGTTAAATCTAAATGTTAAATTTAAATGTTAAATCTAAATCTAAATGTTAAATCTAAATCTAAATGTTAAATTTAAATGTTAAATCTAAATGTTAAATGTTAAATCTAAATATTAAATATTATATCTAAATGTTAAATGCTAAATTTAAATATTAAATGTTAAATTTAAATGTTAAATCTAAATGTTAAATGTGAAATCTAAATGTGAAATCTAAATGTAAATGTTAAATGTTGGACTCTAAATGTTTAGAGGATATGCTAATTGGCCCCGCCCCATGATTACATTTGGCTGTTACTTAGCAGGGGGCTGGACTGCATGCTGTGATATCCCTCACCAAGATGGAGTATTTAAATAATCTTAAATCTGAATTTTAAATAATAAAAATATATCTCGTACTCTAAATGCGAATTAGATTTAACGTTTAGATTTAGATTTAGCATTTACATTTAACATTTAGATTTAGATATAACATTTAGATTTAGATATAACATTTAGATTTAGATTCAACATTTAGATTTAGATTTAACATTTAGATATAGCTTTAACATTTAGATTTAATATTTATACAGCAAGTTAAAATTGACCAAATTTAACACTGTTTTTTTAATATATTTATCTCTAAATGTGAGAAAATTGTGCTTAATGGTGAAAAATTGACATCTCTAAAATTGTTAAGCTGATTTTACAAACGGCACCCCATAGTGTGTCTTGCTTTGCACACTTATGATCGTGTGAAAGAATACAGTAATGAATGTCTGTGATTGTACACAGTGAATCAAATCCAAACAAACTGATCCCCTCTTTAAGCCTCATCCCTTTGATTATCGCTGACAAGCTTTCATGTCAAATGTATAGTTTTCAGTAGCAATGAAAAACCGCTGAATTAAAAAAACATGTTATTTTTGGAGAAATCTGAGTCTAAAGGCAACTTATATAACACCATAGTAGATGGCCTAATAAAACTGAAAAATGTAGGTTAGTCTGAATGTAACATTCAAAAACAGAAGACTCTCATGTGGAAATAAAAGTATCATTTGAGTAGAGCATGATAGATAGACAGACAGACAGACAGACAGATAGATGCTTTATTGTCATGGTGTCAGTACAACGAGATGTCGTTTGGGGCTAGCCCGCAGATGCACACAGTAAGAGTAAGAGTTAGAAAAATAAAAA
>JBBJLS010000039.1:5425781-5444982 GCA_037577275.1 Bryconaethiops microstoma | reverse complement strand
TGACCTCAACCCCATCCAGCACCTTTGGGATGAACTGGAACGGAGATTGTGAGCCAGGCCTTCTCATCCAACATCAGAGACCTTATAAACGCTCTACAGAAACTCCAAAATCTTGTGGAAAACCTTCTAATAAGAGCGGAAGCTGTTATAGTTACAAAGGTTGGGGGTTATGTATTTAAATGCAATGTCTTAAAAGTCCCTGTTGGTGTAATGGTCAGGTGTCCATATAGTGTATGCACAGACGCAATTAAGGATCATCACGTACAGCTAAACCTTGCAAAGACTGAACTTATGGCTATCTCAGCCAAACCTTCTGTCCATCATAATGTCAATATAAGCATTGCCTCTTCACTCCTCAACCTGTCCGAGGTGGTGAGAAACCTAGGTGTCATGATTCATCACCAGCTATCTGTCTTTTGGTCAACAGGCAACACCTGACTCAATATGCCACCCAACACCATACAAGCCATTATCTCTTGCCTGTATTACTGCACTGCCAAGCTAGTGGGTCTCCCAGCTTGTATGATAAGACCCTTACAGCTGATCAGAACAAAGCCAACACAACCAACTCATTCAACCAACCCAAAAGGTTGCATGTCATCCCACTGCTGATTTACTTACATTAGCTACCCATGGCTGCATGAATTAAATTCAAGTCACTAACTGCCTACAGAGAGACATCTGGTCTGCACCCAGCTACCTTAATCTCAAAAACAATTGTCCCTACTCACTCCCTCTGCTCCTCCAACATCGTCTGGCTCTGCTATCCCTACACACAAGGCAAACCCAGTCCAGACTGGTCTCATTCTGGTTCCCCGCTGGTGGAATGAGTTGCCACAGGTAAACAGGGCAGCAGAATCCCTCTCAAAAAACACCATTTTCCTGTGCTACACCTTACATAAAGATTTTGGCACTTCAAACTTATAACTCTCTTCTGGTTCTCACACTGTCCTGAAACTTGAGGGTTTTTCAAACTACAAGTCACTTTCGATAAAAGTGTCTGCCACATGAACGTAATGCAATATAATGGCCAGGTCCTGGGTTTCTCAGATAGCTCATTTCAAGCAATAACAGTGTGTGGGGACAAGACTAAATTAACAAAATCAAATGTCAGGCACTGACTACAGGATGGGTTTCAGAGGGTTAGAGAGGGATCCTCTATCACTGTGATGCGATGAATCACTGTCTGCTTCAGTTAGCCAATGTAAAAAATCTACAGCCGATAAATTTCCCATCCATCACTGAAGCTGCACGTCATTTTGTAACATTGAATATGTCACTCCATTCAGGGAACTCAGGGTCATTTTTTCTCTATGGGGAACAAAAGAATGCTGTTTTCAAAAATCTGTTTTGTCCCGTGAACATTTTTCTTCTTAATGTCACTGAATCTGAGATTGTTAGACAGGAATAATGCAATGCTGCTGCGCGAAAGTAAGTCTAGTGCAACTCTATTATGTGATAATGCAGACAAACAATCAAGCGAACAAACTGACAAAGAAAACAAAGCTTATTGGCTAGATTGGAGTGTTTTCATATCAATTTTAAATAATGTTCCCAAATTATGTTGCAGGTACAATGACCTAATATGATGCTAGTACTCTGCAACTTCATTGCTTTCAAATAATTTCTCAGATGATCGAGAAATCTTCTTAACATAAAGAATGAGGTTGTAATAATATTAATATCCAGGATGGTCTCTTCAAGTGGTGATCAAAACAGAAATGTTTACATAGTAGTGCTTATTTACAACAAGAATTTATGAAATGGAAATTATAGTATATATATATATATATATATTTTTTTTTTTTTTTTTTTTTTTTTAACTTAATTTATTTTTTTGTTATTACCAAAACACTAAACATCCATAAAACATACTAAAAACATACTAAAACCAACTATGACTCCCATCTATAAGACAGCAACATAATAAGCTCAGCCACCTAAAATGGTCATACACACTCATATTTCAAGTACAAATGCTACATTCCAATCTACATGGATACAGAAAGTTAATACTCTGTAATAGAACTGGGCTGGAAGTTTGACTGTTGGTAGGGATTCATTTGATATTCCCTGATTCTAGCTGTGTCAGACTGCTCATGTGTGTATCGATACAAGTGGCTTTTCTTTGACTCACCTGTTGCTCACTTGCTAATTTAGTTCTTTTCAGCACACTTTCTCTCTCTTTTCATTTAGACCTGCTGCATAATACACAGTGGGACAGAGAGGCAGGGGATGGGCCTCTCTGAGAAGAGGACGTGTGTGAGTCAGTCGCAAAACAGCAGAGTTGAAAGTGAATCAGGGTAAGACTTCTATAACTTGGGCGAGGGGGAGGAGAAGACAGCTAATTATACCTTCGCACCCCCTATTCCACTTTCAGAAATCACTCATTTCTTCATTAAGGCCAGAAACCGTCACACCAATCAATAGCAAGGCCCCCCTTTGCAGAGGGGAATCCACCTGAGCCAGCAAGCATTAAAGTCAATCTGATACACAAGGCCAGCACATGAATGCCTTCCTAATCGGCGGCTGGTCTCCAGGCTCCAGTTTGCTGTTGATTTTTACTGCCAGCGAATATTTGGATGGCCTGAGCAGTCTTTAATTGTGGTTGTAAATCAGGGGCCCGGCGCCCTCTATTCCTTTGGCGTGATGGCACAGCAGCCTTTTAGTTTGCCACTGAAAGCTTAGGCAGCAAGGCACTCTCTGCTTAATCAATTAAAAATCTTTCCGTAATAGGCTAGTAGCAGATGCATTTTCGTGGCAGGAACTGCAATAAAGAGAGAAACAATACATACAGTTTATTGTGCACCCCTTGCTGTGCAATACCAGGGTGTAAAATTTAAATGCAAGTATAAAATAAACGTCTGACATAAGGCACCCAGCGTAATATAACTTGCTGTGTGATTAACAACCAATACCAACAAATTAGGGCAATTAAAACATAATGAAGTCAGAGTTAAATACATGTGTGACGTGTATCTTGGCTAGTGTAACTCAGGCAGGGTCAAACGGTCCCACAAATAATGAAGTAGTCAGCTTTATATAATAAGTCCATAACACAAAGCCTGAAGAAGATTCATAATCTTATTCATTGTGGAAAGAATGAAATAAAAAGGCTGAATACAGTGTCACATGATTTTAGTTAATATTTTCCTCAGGATCAGTTCTGCTACAGACTCTTATTACTAAAGCATAATTAAACTGATATTAGTTTCATTTCTGAACCTTAATTGGCTTTGCCCCATTCACAGCCAGTGTCAAATACTCTGTATGCACACACAAATGAGCACATACACCAACTCTGCCTTAGTGGACAAGACACTACAGGCAGAAATGACGATTTTGGTAAAAACCAATCATATATCAAGATTTTTGGATAAACTGCACATGTCTTTTCTAAAACAGCAGTCAAAAGAAATACATTTGTTTCAGTGACATGTCCAAATGTATTTTAGAATTAAGCAACTTTTTTCATTAGAAGGCTTCGCCCTGCCCAGTCTCAGCATAATCATGTTATATCGTATATCATTAAAAAGCTCATTTCGACAAATGGTACATGTTCTCCAAGATCCCACCGGGCAAGTGTTCCTCTGAGGCAAAGATTTGTTGTGGTATGTAATATTAAAAAATATCTCATTCACATGTAGTGCCTTGTCTCAAAAACAATTGCACTGTACTGTAATTATCTTTATTACAGTATCATTATTACCGTTATATTGCTAGGCAACTGTAACTACTATCACAATTCAATTTGGGGTTTTTTTGTTGTTTTTCTTAATAAAGCAATTTCAGGCCATGTGTTACAGTGATATTACTGAAGTTATGGGTGTTGTGAAAAAATCCTTAACTGTTGTAAGATGTTGGCAATTGCACAGAAGAAAGCATGAGTGGGAATTTGACCCTAAGTGAAATTCCCACTCAGAAATCAGACGTTTTTGCTGTGAAATGTGGCTCCATCAGTTCCACTACTCCATGACATCAGCATGGCAAATACAGCCCACAGACAGGCCACAGTGAATCAGACCCAGCAGCAGATGAAAGCGTTGCTGATGCTCAGATTCCCACAGCGTTCGAGAATGTGTTGGATCTTTTCTGCATGATTCAGAGGACGAGTATTTGTCTTTCTTCTCCTCACTGCCTCTGAAAGCCCAGAGCTTCACAATCAAGGCTGTTTGTTTCTCTCAACAATCACTTGGGCCTATTCAGCAGCACCCAGCGAGCCCCCCACACCCCACCCAACTTGTCTCAATCCATCTCTCTATGGCTCCCCTCCAAAAGCCTTCTGCTATCTCCATGGCAACTAACATTATTCACCACACGCTCTCAATGGCAGGTAAATAGAGGAAGGCCATCACAAAAATGTGAGGGGGGATCTGACCTTGCCGTCTTTTAGAGAGACCACTGAGGATCATGTTCAACCTCCCGCCGTTGGAGGAAATGAGTGCACCAAGTGTGAAGCGCTGTCATTGCAAACACAAGCTCTTTGCTATCTCTCAGGACCCAGTTTGATTCCTCTCGTGGAGCTGCGTTGGGACCACCCTGAATGTTGGAGATCGCACTTCGCAAAAAGTGAGGAAGCTAAGTGAAGAACAGACAACAAAACATTTCATGCCCTTTCTCCTCAGGGTTTAATGTCTTTCAGCTTGACAGCTGAATGTAAAATGAGCGAGCTCCAACAAAGTGAGCTAAAGCTGGTAAAGAGTGATAAATGCACATGGACTGGGTATTCTCATACCTGTCAAAACAGCTAAATCCACTGACTATATATGACACATGCTGTAGCATTTGCCACCGATATTCAACACCATTCAAAATTGTCTTTGAGATGTAAACATAAGTATTCATACAATGCCCTATGTTCGGCAAATTGGGCTCAGTGTAGCCATGCAATAGAAGAATCACATTTGACGTCTTAAATAACCTTTTGATTCAGTGCATTTTCAAAGAGAAGTCATTTTGAGGGGTTCTTAGAAAATCAAAAGTAGTTCTTCCATGGCTTTGCTCCAAAGAACCCTTTTTGAGACCTTCATATTTATGATTGCGGGATTACCTTTGACTTTTAGCAGAATTTATAAAAGGGCCGTTCCATTAAAGGCCCCAGGTGACCCGTTAATTGCAAGTTTTTCTCACTGGAAGTCTTTTCCCTATGAGGTGCAGATGCTGGGTTACGTAAAGGCTAATGTAATACAGCCAGGTGGAATAGAGCAGAAATTGACTGAAAAAGTTTTTTATTGGTGAGAATTTGAATTCATATAAAATGTTATACTTTGTAACATTTTCCAGACCAAAATGTTACAAAGTATTCGTACTTGTAAGTCAAAAGTATTTAAGTTACTAAAATATACCTTAAGTTTTTTAAAATATTCTTTTATTTCACTTTAAGTGTCATAAAAAGGATTAACTTTTCTGTTTTTTCATATCTCTAAAACATAATAGATTTTATTAACTAATTCTATTATAAAACAAAATAATCAGAGTAAACAAAATACAGTTTTTAAATGATCGTTTAATTTATTGTAAGAAAAGCATTCAAACACCAAATTGTCCCGTGTGAAAAAGTAATTGCCCCAAAGTTGCTCAGTTAACTACATTTAGTTGATAATTGGGAATATTTAGATCAAATACGCTGCCAGCCCTGTTGAATCTGATCTAAATAGAATCTTTCCTGCAATATTTAGGTTTCAACATGCAGCACACTATGCCACAATCAAAAGAAATTCTAAAAGAGATATAAAGAACTATAGTTTTTTAAATATATCAGGGTTCCATCTGTTTTTAACTCTCTAGAACCCAAAGAATCATAGTAAAAGCCATTATCATGAAATGTAGAAAAGTGGTGGATTTTTCAGAAGTGGCCAGCCTATCAAAATTTCTCTATAAGCCCAGACAAAAATCTAATGAAAGACAGACTCATTATACCATCAGCAAGACAATAATACAAAGCAGAAGAGCAAGTCCACTTCTTAACAGCTAAAAAGAAAGATAATTTTGGAGTGGAGTATCTCTAAACCGCATTGTGATTCTATAGCAGTATATAAATAGGCAGGTCACGCTCAAATCCTATTCAATATGGCTGAATTAAAGCAAATCTGCAAAGAAGAGTCAAAACTCCCTCATAGAGATGAAAAAAGGCTCATCTCCAGATATAAAAAGCATTTGTTTGTCATTTTTGCTTCTAAAGGTGACACAACCTGTTATTAAATTTAGATTAATATTCATGAGGGGATTTATATGTTTTATTGATGACTGATTACAATATTGGATGGGAGTGCTAACCTGTTAATAATTAATGGCTAATTACACCTATCAATAGCTCACACCCATTACCACCTTTGAGAGCCTCTTGAGCAGTCTGGGTAATTACTGGTCACAATTAAATGTGTGAAGGTTAATTTATACAGCTACGGCAAGCTAACAGATCAATCTCTCTGTATTTTACAGCTGTACTGGACTTTTTCTTAACTACAATGTGGATAGAACCAAAAGACTGTGAACAGAAGTATAAGGGAAAGTAAAAAAAATGTCTTGATAGCACTGTAGTCTCATAGCAAGAAGGTCCAGGATTTGCTTCCCAGCTAGGGCAGCTGAGTATGCCGTTTGTAAAATCAGCTTAACAATTTTAGAGGTGTCAATTTTTCACCATTTTGCACAATTTTCTCACATTTAGAGATAAATATGTTAAAAAAAACAGTGTTAAATTTGGTCAATTTTAACTTGCTGTATAAATGTTAAATCTAAATCTAAATGTTAAATGTAAAATTTTAATGTTAAATCTAAATCTAAATTTTAAATCTAAATCTAAATGTTAAATTTTAAATGTAAATGTTAAATCTAAATCTAAATGTTAAAAGTAAAATCAAAATGTTGCAGTGGAGGATAAGGAAGGTCGAAGGTGGGGAATATTTCAGAGGTGCAGAAGGGCTCATTTTGTGACCTGATTGATGTAAGGTACGAAGGAGAGGGTGAAGTAAAAAATGATTCCAAGGTTGCGAACGTGGTTGGAGGGATCAACACAGGAGCCATCGATGTTATGGGCAAAATTCTGGACAGGTTGTGTGAGGCAGAGTAGGCCAATAATGATTATTTCAGACTTATTGCAGTTGAGTTGAAGGAAGTTCTTTTGGGTCCATGATTTAAGGATGAGGATGAGGATGAGGATGAGGATGGTGATGAGACCGGAATCTGCAGCTAGGAATATGTCATTGGTTATTTGTAGGAGAGCTGTTTCGGTGCTGTGTTTAGTGTGAAATCCAGATTGAAAACATTCCTATAGGTTGTTGAAATTTAGATGGGTTTGGAGTTGAACAGCTACAACTCGCTCAAGGCCTTTAGACAGAAAGAGAAAATTTGAGATTGGCCGGAAGTTGTTGGGAGTGTCAGGATCAAGTCCAGGTTTTTTTTAGAATTGGTGTGATAGTCCTTGTTGTGTGATTGGCTGTATGTGAAAGGTTGTGGGTTTAAAATGCCAGCTGTGCCTCAGAATCTTTGTGTGGTCATCCATTCCATACCGTGGGCTCTACTGTGAGACTGTGTTACATTGGTAGACTTGTCTTGTGCACCTTTTAGGTAAAGGGAAAGAGAGACTCTATCAGGACCTGCATGGAGTCTCACCCCACTCACTTGGTGGCAGCAAGAGAGTCGGCATAGCCAGCTGTGGGATCCTGTTTTTACCTGGTCATCTTACAGAGCCTCTATTTCATGTCCCTCTCCTCTGTGTGTGCTTTCAGGTGTGACAATGCAAAGGACAAGTGCAGTGGAAAGCTCCGCGCAGCACGGAGAATAATTGTACCTGCCCCTGCTACGACAGAGGGCTTGAGAAAGAAGCAGTTGCTTTTGCAGAGTTTCTTTTGCAGAGTCACCTATTCTGAGGTTATGTGATTGTGTGCTCGGAGTGAAAGTCCTTCGAGATTTTTTGTTTGAACTTGAACTTTCTTGATTAAACTATATTCACCTGAATACAGTCTCCTGCAAGTGGTTCCGCATGGAACATGACAACCAGCCACCCTTGCAGAGAGTGTATGATGTGTTTTAATGGCTGTTGGCAAACTGACTTAACAGATCTGTTGGGAAAAATGATGGGAAAATCCCAATCAACATAATGAGAAACTGTGCATGACTAGATTTGTCAAAATGCTTATGTATTGAGGGATTATTTATGCATACATTTAGATGCACGTAAAAGAACTGTATTTCCGATGTTGTTTTATTGTGCAGTTAATGTATGTAAAAATTTGGCACAGTCCAGATCAGTGTAGCATTGTAAGCTGCAAAATTACATTTACATATTACCTTTTACATTTTTGTCCTCTTTCTGTAAAGCTGTTGTAACAAGCATGAATAGATCTCTAGCAAAGGGCTTCGAAAACTCGCAAAACATCTTACCCAAACCTTCACCATAAAAGTGTGAGAAGAAAAATGAGAAGGGCCTGTTTAACTGGAAGAAGGGGGAAAAAAGTATGCTTTAAGATGATGTAAAGAGATAGGACTGAATAACAAGGAGGAGATGGTGAGGTGGTGAGGTCACAGAAATATTTATATCCTCTGAAACTTTCACTGTATTCTATCTTTGTTTCTGCTTCCATATCTTTGGCCTGTACTGAACCCATGCCCATTTGTAATAAATCTTCCATTATCACTGTGCAGTCTTCACACACACATACATACAGGCACCACAATGGACACTATTACGCAGTTAGTTCACTGAGAGGTTTTTATTGGCCTTGATGCAAGATTAGGAGCACACACTACAAGATCGGTATTGCAGGAAGCAAAGACAGACTCGCCTCGCACCATATAATACTCCAAAGGAACAAACAGCACATATCAACACAGAGTAATGCATGCAGTAAATTACAGCGTTCATAGGAGGAGATACCATGAGTGATCCTACGTGGCTCACTATAGCTGCCTCCAAACTATATCCCTCCGGCAGCGGAGGATTCAGAAAATGCGGTTAACTGCTAAAATGATTTCCCAGTTTGCCATAATCCAATAACAGGAGGGTCAAGAGCAGTAAGCACACGCAGAAGTACGATGATAGTCTTTTTCATTTATTCAGCACATCCGGTCCTGCGACCTTACAGATGTATATGCGTGCGGCTCAGAGCGGATTTTGTCCTCAGTGTCTCTTCGCCCACTTCATATGCTGGCATTATGACTCACATCTCAGAGACTTGCTCCCTCTGCACTCATATACAACTCCTCTGAATGGTATGGAGAGACCTGAGGGTGCAGTCTAATCTATATTCTACCGAAACATTAAAAGCAGAGTAGTACTTCTACGGTCTCTCCGTCTGTGAGTATGTGTATGTATTTGTGTGTGTGTCATGGGCACCGGAACCATTATAGCAGAGGCAGATGTGTCCCCTCCACTTTTCAAAATCATTCTTTCCATCCCCCCACTTTTTCTCTCTGAGATGTAGAGCTCTGCACGATGCTGTAGCTGCATGGGGGGGGGATCAACTTCAGATTAAAGTCTGTGGATTTGAATGCAATGTCATCAAAGGCCCTGTTGGTGTAATGGTCTGGTGTCCCAATACTTTTGTCCATATAGTGTTTGTCATGGGCGCCGGAACCATTATAGTAGTTTTCAAAATCATTTGTTTTCAAAATCATAAGTTTCGACAACAGCCGAGACATAGAATGCTGCATGCACCCCCCACACTGAAAACGCTTCCGCCGCCCATGGCGTGTGCGTAAGACTGTTTATGGAGAAAGTGGGCCACTGCCACTGAAATAATGGGCAGAGGCAAATAATGAAATGTGAATTAGCACACAGTGGCCATGCATCACCGCCCAGAACACAATGCATAAACAGATAAAGGAATAAACGGAGGTATACAGATAAATTAACAGCTCTTATCAAAATTTACAAGTCCACCGTTCACTACGAGAGATGCAATTGGAACGTCCTGGTGCAGGCAATCCTTCATCACACTTTGTCTGAAGGGAGATGGCCAGCCAGCAGTACCAACATTTCTAGATGCACTGTCTTAGCGAGAACAAAGTCCGTATGTCGAGATCAAAGCCTACCTGACATTTACATTCATCTGATCGCATATGTGCTGTTGTGAATCCATCTTCCCTGGCAAGCGAAAGCAAACACACTGCTCTTCAAAGCAGCTCGGAGCGCTGTGGGGAAGCGAGTGGGAAGCTGGAGTTCATGCTCATTTGTGGTCATATGTGGAGCCGCACTAAGCAGGATGGCTTGGAGTGGCGTGCCGGTGTCGATGCTGCGCGTTCCTGCTGCAGATGGAATGCATGCCATTGCATCATTCGAAGAGCGAGTCTGAGGCAGCTCCAGGCAAGGCCAAGTCCTATCCGTAAAGTATTTTACAGATTTATGCCACAAGTATAAAAGCAAAGCCTGTTTTCTAAAGATATGGTGGTGGATGCCCAACACGCTGCCATCTGAACCAACAGCTTAGGATGATAATCATCGTATGCAGTGAATATTGTATGATCCTGTTCTACGATAATATACCCAGTAAAGCATATCCAAGGGAGGAACTCGCTCATCGAAAACTGGTTGCGATTAATCTTTTTTGCAGGCAAATTCCACCAAAAAAAAAGAATTCATACATATTTTCACTTTTAGCATAGTGTTGCACCATGAGATGTGTTTCTAACATGATTACACATGCTAGCACGGCTCTGGGCTCGTTTACTGATAAAGCTCAACCACGTGATGTCAGACGCATTACTTGGTTTCTACGGAAAACAAAAAGGGACTTGATTAGCTTTCCTGTGTAAATGAATGCATTATAAATTGGCAATGGGTTTGTAAATATGATTTCCCTTCACTGGAGCCCTTCACTGCATTTCCTTCGCATTGTTCTAATGTTCTGCAACATCCCCTTTAGACACAAGGTGACAATTTCTAGCCTTTGAAATTACAAGGAGGCTCTTTTCCTTATTTCCAGCCTAATCTTATTCTGTTCTCTGTGTTACTCCTGTTATGTATCACACACAACTCTCCTAGCCTCGGGTTGGGAACCTTGGCAGCAAGCTATTGTAAGCGATTGGACACATTTTGTCTACACGCATATCCTCCAGCTGCAGAGTCTTCTAACAACAAGCCAGAGTCTACGAGTCATTCCTAAATTAGGGTGGACTAGTTTGAAGATAATTTGTTTTATATCATCTTAAAAGAGTAGTCCAGCATTTTTCAACCAGAAGGTAACCCTAAGGGTCCTCTAGGCCTTTACAGGAACTCTGGTCATTTTAAAGAGAACTAAAACATATATCTGGTTAGAAGTAGTGGTTTTTGAAGTAGTGGTCTTTTGAAGTAGTGGTCTTATTTCAGCTTATTGGTGTTTTAGTTGGAAACAATAGCGTTACCATTGCCCTACTATTGCTCAGGCCTGGCTTTAAGGGCGAAGGAAGTGACAAAGGAATCAACTAATCACATTGATTTTTAATAGGTGGGACTGATTTACTGAGCAAACAAATGCCACTTAGCTAGCTGTGAATACAAGTGGCAGCCTAACCTGTCATCTGCTCTGTGTGAGGACTCTTTACTTCTAGAATCTTACATCCAGGATAAAATATATTCATATATGTAAGGTTAACATGAAACATGGAACGTCTTTCAGAAGCTTCACATGTCCATGATAATCCAGAACAAAAAGTGTTCAAATCCAATTATCTTAGCACTAATATACTAGAAGAATCCCATAAGTGTGTGTTACTGCATATTTTATTTTCTCAATTTTTGACCATGTTTTGATATTTCAGGGCCAAACTGAAGGCCTAGTTCTGCTAGTCACTCTACTTGCCATATAACATATGATCATTTACCAGGAACTTAACAGGAAACCTGATCAATTACAGCACACTTATTATAGTAGTCAATGGATTGGTGCTGAAGTAAAATGCTGGAATATTCCCTTAATAGTACACTGAATTTGCATTGTACTATTGAACAGTATACTTACAGTATACGGTATACTGGCGAAATTTGCAGAGTACTGGTAATGCAGTTGTGGTGGTAAAAGAAAAAAAATCACCACCTTTTGAAATCACCTTGAAACACTAAATATGCTTTATTATAATTAACCACCCCTGTCAGTCTGCTTCATGTAACTGAGATACAGTTGCCTGTGTGCTCCTGTGCCTGCGTATCTTTGTAATAAATAGTTATTTGGTGGCAATATCCCATCCCCCACAATTTCTGAGGTCACTTATTATTATGCATAGAGGCATAAAGTACATTAGCCCGCAACTGAAACAGTCAATTTAGTTACACAATTCAGACTTCAGGCAGAATAATGTTACAAAGGCTTAATTCTACAGTTTCCTAAGGATCTATATTGTTTGACGCTAAATGGGAGGAATCTGTTTATTCACAGAAAAAGGGTTCCACAAACAGACTGTTTGGTTCACTAAACCTTCAGGGACATCCTGTGAGACACCTAGAACCTGAACACAAACACAATGTGATGGTAAAGCAGAAATGCAGAAAGCAATTGACTTGTTCCATGCAAAGGAAGGTTTGCACAGCATAGAGAACAATGATCCTTGGTATGAAAAAGAGTCTGTGTTTTCAGAACTACTGCACACACTGTTATCTTTGACACACATCTACACATCACATTTACAAATCCTCTTAAGATGTTTTAGCTTCGTCTGTTCTTGTGCAATTTTGGATAATGACTGTGATTCTCTTCACACGTAATCCTGTAAGTAGCTGCCAAAAGCAGGATGATGAAAGGCCAGCAGAAGGCCTGGAGCTCAGAGGTTTGGAGAAAAAAAAAGGCCAGAGAAGATGCGCACAGCAGGGCAGGCGGTGCAAAGGCTGAAAAAGCCCTGAAAGGACGTAGGATTTAAAAAAAAAACAAAAAACAAAAAACAGAAATCAGAGATGGTCATTGCAGAGCAGCTGTAGAGAGCCAACAACAGTCAAAGGTCTTGGACTCTGGGGGTGGCCTGTGGGACGCATGTGCAGATTACTGGCCTTAATGTCTTCATGCATTGGCCCTGTACAGCAGGTGTAGGGACAAAGACTCCATCAGGCACAGTGCCAGACCCAAGACAAAAAAATCCAGCCTTCAAAACCCATCTCCTCAGTTCATGTAACACCTTATGTATGAAACGGGGGGGAAAATGGCAACCGGCACAACAAAGTAGTGTTTTTTTATGGTGGTTTTCCTCTGTGGCGGCCCTCCTCCGACCACGCTCTCACCCGTCCTGTACTGGGGGGAGGTGTGCAGGGACCCAACGGAGGTCAGGGCTCAGCATGAAAATCTTAATCTGGGGTGTTGGCAATGGAGTTAGGAGCAGAATCCAACACAGGACTCATCGGAGGAATGGCCTTGTGACTGAAGTACTCCACTACCTGTTTGGGAACCTCGGCCAGGACACACTTCGCCAGTGCAGCTGGAGAGGCCTGAAAAAAAGAGATGCAGACTTAATCCTTTGATGTAGGGGACTAAATAGTTACTTTTGCCTTTTAATTAGCTCTCCTTACTACGCAACACGACCTTTAAATGACGGCACTGCACATATTTTGACTGGTCACACAAAGAAAATACTAATATTTCTGTTCAGGCAGCTCTTATTGCTACTGACTGAATAAATATTTCCAAAATATCCCGTTTCTGGTCTGGAGGTATGAGGGGCCTCTTTCAAACTGCCTCACAGCATCTAATACAGGGTGCACAAACTTTTTCATCTTTGGGGATTGTGGTGGGAGGTTTTGGGGGCAAAGTTAGACTACAGTGTCTTGAATATGTCAAGGGAAGAAACAGTGAAACAATATACAAATAAAGAAGGTAGATGTTTCTATTATTGTTTTAATGTTGTTTTTAAAAAGTGTTATATGTTAGCTCTCATACCGAGCGAGGAGATGGGATTAGGGTAACTTCCTGGTGGGCACTTTAAAGGCCAATTTTGGCAAAACACCCTTTGCAGGCCAACAGAGTCTTTTCCATTAACCTTTTCTGCCCCTCTGCACCACTCACTATGAAACACAATGTACAGAAAATGTGCCTCAATTTACCCCTGAAAACCTGAATTAAGTGGCCGTTAATTTGTGAAACCCACCCCTTAATTTTACCTTAAAATTTAAAATCCCCTCAATCTTAAATTTAAAGCATTAATTTAAGAAGTTCTATTATTTAAGGGGCAAATTTGAAAAAGTAAGAGGAAAATTCAGTAGTTTTACCCCTTAATCAGCCTTCATCTGTGTACTTTTTCCCCAAATTTTCCGTAATTCCTTGTATGGGAAATTAAGGTCAAAATTAGTTTTAAGGGGTAAAATTAAGGGGTTTAGTTTCATAGTGACGGGCTCTGGCTGCCTCCCTGTCTGCCTGCCTGCCTAATTCGACGCGGTCCAACTTGGTACAGCTTTTTCAGAAGCGCATCAGACGACTTGCTTGGAGTGTTCATGCATCAAAACTACAGAAAGGCCACAATTTGTGCCCATTTCCAGCGACTGCAGGGGATCGAGTGAGAACCGAGGACATGGCTCACCGTTTTGAAGTCTCTGAAGGGCACAAACTGCACAATGTCCCTCAGGACAGGTTCTCCTTTAGGAGAACGCAGGACTCCATCATCTCCATCCAGGATCTGCATGTCAGTGAAGTCGGCGTTGCCCACCCCTACAATGATGATGGACAGGGGCTGGTAAGAAGCCCGCACAATGGCCTCCCGCGTGTCCGCCATGTCCGTCACCACCCCGTCTGTGAGGATCAGCAGGATGTGGTATCGCTACGAGAGGAAAAGGGCCAAATCAGTCTGGTACTGGAAGGAGTACATTTGAAAGAGCTGCAAGGAAATGGCATCCAAAATAGTGACAAACATCCTCAATGCCACGCTCCTGTCCATTCACTTTGTGTTGGGTTATATTATGTCTGTTATTGATTTTTAAATTCCATCCCTATTTAAGATGTAGAAACAAAGAAGTCGCATTAGAGGTGATCAGTGTCAAATAATTGTTAATTACTTTTTTCTAAAAAAGTAATGGGAATTACATTTCTTATTAGTTCCATTACTCATTACTCTACTCCAGCATTATAAACCTACTTGTTCCTTCGACACAAGGGAAAACCCACTAGTCCTTTACGGTACTTTACTTAATAAACACACAGTTAAAGGATATGTGAATCAAATGTAAAGCTTGTTTCTGACTGAAAATCGAGTCTGTTTTGAAGAAATTGTGGCTCTCTCTTTTTCAGCTCAGGGATTGTTATCCATCAGTTTCATACTATGAATTTGATGCTTCTACAAATTGTTTGTTGCAGGTACGGCGCCTTTCATACTCACAGTAAAAGTCATGCGAAGTGGAAATGTGTGTGGTTTATTTTGTTCCCTCAAAGACAGATAAGTGAAGCAAGTAAGTTGTAACAAGAATTTATACTGTTGTACAGGAAATTACTGTAATGCATTACAGTGTGCCACGTTATCCCCAGTCTATGAGGTGATATTGTAGACCAGCACTTCTCACTGTAGTGTTCGGTGCTGTTCAACCTTCAGACATAGAAAGGCTGCACTAAGATTTGTGGATCTTCATTAAAAATAATCAGTACAAACCAGTAAGTAGTCAAATAATCTGAGGTAGATCTGTCTTATCTGTGAAAAGCCATGTTTCCTAACCCAATATGATGCCGTCTAACACACACACACACACACAGACACAGACACACACACACACTCATCTTTACATGTTTGAGCCCCTTGACTTTTTTTAACTACAGGGTACAAACAGGAAGGTGGCAGTCAATGGGCTAAAAGGTGCTGGATAGATTACTGGCCTAAATGTCCCTGGGGGGGTCCAGCCGGTATTGAACATGCAAACCCTGCAGCTTGAATTCTCCACGGTTAGAGCTCATGCACTGAAACATGATCACTTACGGAGAGGGGGTGATCCTGAAGACTGAATAATAAATGAAGATCACTGCAAGGACAAAATGCTCGAAAACAGAGCCCATTTGTGGGCCTTGTGTACAATTTGGCTTTTTTATAAAAAGCCCGAAGCCACACTGTCAACCTTAAAGCATGTAAGGTCTTGTGATATTAGACGATTTAATAAAATCCCAAATTGATTTTTGTAATGCTTAATTATCAAATCTGTTCCCTGAAGCAAAGTGTTTTATATGCAAGCGCGTGCTGCTTTACCTACTAGATTTGAAAAGGTGAGTTTAACAGAAAACTGAAAACTGTGAAGTTTATGAAATGGAAATTGCGGTGGGGTGAAATGGGAACAGTCTGCGCCGTGAGGACGACCCACTCACTGAGGCGTCTTTGATGGGCTCCTTCCCAGCTGCCTGCTTGGCTATTCTGCTGATAATGGGGGCCACATTAGTGGGACCATAGAGCTGGATCTTGGGAAGACAGTTCTGGTAAGCTTCCACCACCCCCTGAATTTCTGATGAGAGAGAGAGAAAGAGAAAGAGAGAAAGACAGAGAGGGAGAGAGAGAGAGTTAAGAGAGACACAGAGAGAGACAGAGAGAGAGAGCAAGAGAGAGAGTCAGAGAAAGAGAGAGAGAAAGAAAGACAGAGAGAGAGAGACAGAATAAGAAAGAAAGAGAGGGAGAGAGAGAAAGAGAGAGAGAGAGAGCGAGCAAGAGAGAGAGAGAGACAGAGAGAGAGAGAGACAGAGAAAGACAGAGAGAGAGATAGAGTGAGAAAGTGAGAGAGCGCGAAAGAGAGAAAGACGGAGAGAGAGATAGAGTGAGAAAGAACGAGAAAAAGACAGAGAGAGATAGTGTGAGAAAGAGAGAGAAAGAGACAGAGAGAGGGAGAGAGAGAGAGTCAGAAAGAGAGAGAGAAAGACAGAGAGAGAGAGAGAGAGAGAGAAAGAGCAAGAGAGCGTGAGCAAGAGAGAGAGTCAGAAAGAGAGAGAGAGAAAAAGAGAGTCAGAAAGAGAGAGAAAGAGAGAGAGAAAGACAGCAAGAGAGAGAAAGAGAGAGAGAGAGAGAGAGATGGGTATCAGTAATGCTGTGACCGTCCATTGCTCTCTGATAGGTTTGCTTGAGCATTCACAACGCTGGCAACACAGCGAATACAGCAGATTTTGGGATCCGCTTGAAAAAGAAAAAGAGCGATTTGGAAGAAGTGTAAAAGAGATGGAGTAAGCCCAGGATTCTCCACAGTCCCTCACTCATTTCTCCCAGCATTCTTGGCTTTTGCCCGCTAAAGGGGCTTCAAAAGAGCCAGGGAAAGGAGGTCAGTGCTGCTCTGTGGAGATGTTCTCTCCTCTGGCCACTGAGTGAATGCAGCCTGGAATTCATTAGAAATGGTGCAAAAAACAGAAATACAACAAAAAACGAAATCCTTTCAAAGATTCATGACAACAAAGCTGATCACAAACTGCAATCATTTCCAATACATTTGTGTCTAATGCAATTTTGCCTCTGAAAGAGTCAATTGATAAGACTTCTTTTTATCTTACCTTCACATTCATCGTCATCAGGGTTGAAATTGATGGCAAAGTCATGTGACACCTAGGTACAATGGGAGAAAACCGTTAAACTCCAAAGACCAGCGTAGGTGAGTGCATCACATTCAGATATAGAGGCCTCTTTCAGTGGCAGCGCTACTAGAGGTTTCAAAGAGATTCCATTTTCCTCAACAGCACTGAAGGTCATAGCTTTAGTGAACAGCAGCAGGCAAAAACATGCAGCGCTTGTTTGGCTCGTCTGCGTGGTTAAATACGCGACTTTCTGCAACTCGGGGCGGAAGTGAAAGGGCTTATCGTACTATAAAGTTACAAACATACCACTCAGCTTCTACTTCTGAGACCACAACAATGGAAAAGCTGAGGGGTACACTCTGTCTGACGTACGAGTCAAATGGACAGTATTTTTTAATCGTATTTTATTGATTTCGTTTATATCTGTTCTATCGCTCCTGAATGGGCAGTAATGCGGTGTAGCCAAGGCATTATCCTCCACTCTCCCAGGGTTCTAGTAACAATGGTGGCCTGCTCTCTATCCTCCTCAAGGTCCAATCTGCATAAACAAAAGCGCATGTGGGAAACAAAGTCCGGCACCCTCACATATTCAGCAGCCATGGCCCAGGCGTCCGGCCATTATTTTAACTCCCTCATACTTTTTTTTTTTTTTTTTGCTTTTCTTTGGCTACGACGGAATGTCAAGAGAGGAAGCTGTGAATAAAAATACACTTCATTACGATGAATGTGAGCTCCTTGACGGACTGAGGCGTGGTAAATAAGGGTGGAATGATAATCAGTGTGCTATGTATGCAGACTCAGCCCACTGGTGAATCTAGAGATGGAGGATATGGCCTTTCACATAGATCAAATGTCAGAAGAAGAACACACTTTGCCAAGGTCAGATGAATGAAAATAACATTGAGAGGTGAGGGTAAATCAAAAGACGACATGTGAATCCCAACGAAGCGCTCTTACCTCATAATTGGGTGGAATTCTTGCACCAAATCCCAGAGCTGAGAATCTTTTGTCACTGTGATGAAAAAAAGAGAGCTTGTTGAGCTGAAAGACACGACAAACTAGGAATGGGAAGATGTATCAACATATCAGACAAAATATAAATCACAATGGACTCCAAGAGTTTCCTTTAAACACTACAAAACCAAACCATTTTATCCCTTAAAATTATCTAAGGAAAAATTAAGGGAAACGTGCATAGATTAAGGGGTAAAACTACTAAATTTTACTTTACTTTTTCAAATTTGCTACTTAAATAATAGAACCTCCTGAATTAACGCCTTAAATGGAAGATGAAAGGGTTTCACACTCATTCCTTAAATCTAATTGATGAGCAAATTTATAAATCTCACTCAGTCTAAAAGCCTTTTTTTTGAAGTTGTTTTACCTATTGGAAAGCAATTCTTACAGGAAATATTTTTTTTAATTGAAATTTTACCGTTACTTATCATTTTTTAATGCCTGTTTCAAAAGCGCAACTCCTGTACATTTTAGTTTGGGCAAATTTGTTTAAAAAATATAATTGAAAACTATTTTTAAGTAAATCAATATTCAATGTCACAAAATTATGTACAAGTTTAATATTTATATCCTCCTACACGACACAGCATACAGCTAACTGCATAAAAGTAAGTAAGTAAGTAAGTAAGTAAGTAAGTACCAGTAAGTAAGTAGCACTGGCGACTGTGCGAGTGGACTGAAGGAGTTTTGGAAATTCTCCTGATCTTGTACTGTGTATTATGAGGACTGAGGGAGTTTTGGAGATTCTCCTAATCTTGTACTGTGTATTA
>JBBJLS010000039.1:5391259-5409354 GCA_037577275.1 Bryconaethiops microstoma | reverse complement strand
GAACTCTTGACGAAGAAACACCTGTTAATTAAATACCATTCCAGGTCGATTCCTCATGAATCTGATTGAAAAAATGCTAAGAGTGTGCAAAGCTGTCCTCAGAGCAATAGGTGATGTTTTCAATATTAATCTACAATGTAGTCAATAATAAAAACAAGGTGTGTCCAAACTTTTGGCTGGTAGTGTATGTTCAATACTACATTCACAGACTTTGGTATTGTGCCCTTTATCTGCCTCTAGACTAATAAGGACGTCTTTGCATTCAGAGCATCACTATTTAAAAGAAACACCAAGCTGCCTTTACTGTTGGACGCGCTGCTACTGTGAGATTTTCTGATTTACTGATTCTGAATAATGATAAAAGGCCTCTGAAGTGTGAAATGTATTTCTTTTCATATCTTTCGTGCCGTGACACAAACAAAAATCTACAAAAGAGGAACATGATGAAACCACGGTCAGACCGTACTCTTTCTATACCAAAGTAAATGCAACAGCATGAGACATCACATCATTTACCCCTAAACCCTAAAAGTCTGTAGGCAGACCAACTCAGGTCCCCAATGTCCTCAACTTTAAACCTTACTTATTGACTTTATAGTATTTAGAGAATAGTTCATACTAGTGCTTCAATATATCTTAAGACTAATAACCGAGTAACACGTCCGAGGCCTAAAGAGTTGAAGAAAAGTATAATAAAGCTGCTCTTACCCTGAGATCAGTGAGGATGACTAGACCAGAGTTCTTGTAGTTCTTCTTCTTTAGTTTGTACTTTGGGTTGACACATTCCCAAGTGACCTTCAGAAGCACAGAGAGAGAATTGAACCCGACAGGCTGAACCTTGTCAGGGACACTGCCACTAATTCACTCTTACACACATAGATGTTTGTTTTTTTCTTACCACATACTCGCAGATGTTTGTTTTTGTCCATTGTCAGGTCTTACATACGTCCCTTATGTATATCTATGTAGAGTTAGGTTTAGGGTTAAGCTCGTATGAATGTTTAATATATAGACGTCTGTGATATATAGTCTTACATATAAAAATGTTGTGATGGACTGGCAACCTGTCCAGGGTGTTTCCATGTATTTTAGCTCAGATAATAGATGCACAGATATACCCATTTTTGTCATGCGTGAACAATCCACACCACAGCACACAGGGGGAACAGTGTGTGGGGGCGGTATCTTGCTCAAGGGTACCTCAGTGGTGCCACTAGCAGTCCTGGGATTCAAACCCACGACCATCTGGTTTTCTTTGCAATGTACAAAAACAAACACACACATACTACCAGTCAAACTGGCTTGTTCTAGCTCTAACTGGGTACGTAATTTTACAGATTTTAAAGAAACGTTTGAAGCCTTGAATTATATAAGATGAAGCTGATGCTTGTGTATGTAAGTTAGTTTTAATTATTTTATTTACTTCTTTATTTACTTTTTTTTTCTACTATTATTTATTTTAATGCCCCTAAGTAGGTGTTTGCAACATCAAGGTCTCAGCATGTACTTTTGTTCTCCACTCCTTTTGGAAAGGCATCTCCGGTAGGTTGTTCAAACTGTTGACTGGTAGTTTATGTGCACATGCTACCGCACACATACACCCACACACAACAGAACCCCTCCAGCCTCCTTGCAAGAAAAATAATATGTGACGCACATCAAACGCTGGCATGTGTGTCTGAGCATCTCTGTCACTGACCTTGTTACCTCCAGAAGCTTTCTGCATTTCTTTGAACGTGGCATAGAATTCGCCGATGAAGTCATGCTTCCCCCTGGAGTCATAATCCCACACTAGGCACTGCGGGGGGCACCCAGAGCAGAATTACTTCAGAAAGAACCATCAGTTAAATCCTTATGGTTTCTTTTTTTGCTGATGCGCTCATAAATATATTCATTGTGTTACACACCCTTAACTTCCTGTCCTCATCGCAGCTGCATAGAGAGATCAGGGAGACTTTGAAAGGCTCCCACACGGGATTCAGGTTGTTCTTGATCACCTGGAACAGATATCAGCATCGTTAAAGGACTGCTACAGCATTTTTATCCTATTCTCACCCTTATCTGTATTTTCAACTATATGTATATATACACTATAAAAGTCAAAAGTATCGGGACAAATCTCTTAGTTACTGAATTCAAGTGGCCCCTTCTCGTCCAACATCAGTGTCTGATCTCATAAATGCTCTACAGAATGAACGGGCATAAAATCCTTACAAGAAATCTTGTGGAAAGCCATCCAAGAAGAGTGGAAGCTGTTATGGCTGCAAAGGGGGACCAATTCCATATTAAAGGCTATGGATTTGAATGCGGTGTCATTAAAGTCCCTGTTGGTGTAACATTCAGGCGTCCCAATACTTTTGTCCACATAGTGAAGACATGTATACGCATAAATATTTATAAACACACTGACTAAAATTCATGGCCGTGGGTGTAACCTAATTAACTAACAAGCTGTCATCCTTCTTCCCGTTTGTATATTTTTGTTCATTTATTTACTTGAATGAGTGGCTGTTCCATTTCCCGTCCCAACACCTTTCACACAGGCGTGTTGATGAGTGCCGTCACTTTAAACTGAAATGTGCTCATTGATTCGTTTTTGTCAGTCTTAGAATGGATTCGTTCTTAAACTGTGGTGGTGGAAGTATTAAAGGAACAGTTCAGCAAAAAATAAATAAATAAAAATCACGTATACAAAATCACGGATTTCCACTGACCCCAAAAGTCCAAATGTTGCTTCTCTGTCACCCAAATCATTTCTATTAAAATGCATCAAAAAACTTCTCTAGACTTGCTTAGGCTGCATCCAACTCTTCATTAAGGTGGTTCAGACTTACTGTGAGCTGTCAAGTTGTAAGTCATTTTGTATAAAAGCATCTACCAAATGAATGCAATGTAATCTGAATATATATATTTAATTATGTTACATTTATATAAACAGATAGATAGATAGATAGATAGATACATACATACATACATACATAGATAGATAGATAGATAGATAGATAGATAGATAGATAGATAGATAGACAGATAGATAGATAGATAGATAGATAGATAGATAGATAGATAGATAAAGAGACCAGGGTCAACAACAAGAAAAGTAAACTCATCTTGAAACAGCAGCTCAACTCACTTCAGTTCGATGAACAAGCTGCTCTGTGCCGTCATCATTGACCCGATAAATCTCCAAGAACGGGTCGGACTTGCTGAAGAGATCCTACAGCACATTAATGTGCAAGAATTGAGTGGTTCAAATGCATTAAAAGGACACTACATGCTTCCCACGTGTTAAGTGGGTCTTTTGCAGCAGGATATTGATTATAATTTATGGTTATGTGTCACAGTTCATTTTCTGATACGGTGATCCCAACATTTTCTGGTGTTGGTTTTTGCTGACATCTATGACCAATCAGATCAGGGGAGACTAGTGTGAAACAAGGTTCTGAGTCAGGGCTCTGAGAGCAGTGTTAGTAATCAGAGTGGGGGCAATTGATTCTGCAGGGCACTGACGACAAGGTTGTTAGTGCATGGATGTGTGAGAAAGGACTGGGGGAGGAAACGGTGAGCAATGGACAACAGAAAGGTGGGACAGGATGAGCTGTAAAATGCCCCCCCCCCCTCCATTTTTTTGCTGCATTAGTCTGCTACATCTCCACAGAGACCATGAAACAGGAGGTAGCCCCCACTATCTGGTTGTCAAGGTAACGTCTTGCCAGTGGCTTGAGTGCATACTGATTTAGACAAGCGATTTGTCCACGTTTATCCCCATCCTCACTCAGAGTTTCCATCATTTGCACAGCCGTCTCTGGCATCACACCTGACAACTGAAGCTCTGTGTGCCAAGTTCAGCATGAGCACATTTGAGTTATCACACTTTAGCCTTCCCGAGCACGTCTAGAACAGCATTAACACAAAAGCCATACTCTAGGCTGCATTTATCGTTTAATCTGATAGTCAATACAGTTCTCGGTGCACTCGTACCCTTTCAGTTTGAAGAGGCATCATTCAATCAAATGTCAACATCAGGTTTAAAAAGTTACCGACCGTTTTGCTGTTCTGACAATTGGTCAAATTGGCCAAAATGTTTTATTTCTTCCACTCAAGATGCAGCTTCTTATTCTGATTGGGCATTTGAAATTCAAATTATGTACATGTGCTTCAAAAACAAAACTAATAGACCATGTTAGAGGAGCTATAATTGTGTGTATAAAAGCCTGGTCTGCTAATGTGCCCATTCTGTTCCAGTCATCGCAGTGGAAATAATGAGAGCCTCAAAGTCATTTGAAGAGATAGATCATGTCTAAAGATTGCAGCACAGTCATTATTCTGTCTGGGCATTTAGCAGAATTCATCTTCTGATTCATGTGTCCAACTGTAGCCCAAATCCCTTACATTTATGGCAGATCTAGGATCGCATGATAACTGTGAGCTGCACACCATATCTGGCAGGCTAAACGGAGTCATCGTCATTATGTTTCATCATCGCTCATTGATTGTTCATGACAGCTGCCAACTCTAGGACACTGATCAAGAATAATGAACACGGTAAATTAATCTTAATGAACAATCTATAGACTATAGAGAGCAATCCTGGAAGTAGCATTGTGATAAAACAAGTCTCGGCGGTACTGTTGGTTTAGCCACAGCAGAGAAAAAAGCTCTTAAATGACAAGGCCCAGGGCAAGGCAGTGAAAACAACCCCCACATAAGCTTTATGATAAGTGGCAATTATGTCCACAGCATCAATAAACTGTACTCATCAAGCAAGGGCATCATTAACACCACACTCACCAGCAAAAGTGTATTGAAGAACACGGCCGATGGCAAAGATAACAGACAACGAACGCGTGCATCTGTTTTTATTTCTTTATGGAATTTGTCATCATTAGCCTTTCAGATTGTGGGTCCTGATATTCTGTCAGCCAGGCTGACAGACTCACAGTTCAGAGGAAAATAAATTAATAAAACACATCAGTTGCGCATCGGCTTGAATTCGTAATGTGGCCGCACGGTATTTATGACTTTCAAGCCCCTGAAGAACAGAACTGCCTCCGTCAGAGAACAGGGCCACTATGAAGTCGGCTTCATGAGGCCATAGGGCCCGCTAGTGGGAGTCTAAGGAGATTGTTATTCTGTTTTCAGACTCAGCACAGGCTCTGCGAGTGAATGGCATTCCAGGTCATGAGAGCAGAAATCTTCGCCTGGAGGTCTACGTGGGCGCTGCGGCTGCTTGCATTTAAGCTGCCCGATTCTGAGCCACTTCACCGACAAAAATACGCAAAGAAGCGAAATAAACAAACTCAGGCTCACCGCAGATTCCAAATGCCAACTCTGGCTTCCAGATTTGCCTGATGCTGGTCTATGGACGACTCAACACTAGACTAGCTTGAAGTGAGCAAGATCAATGATCTCCCACAGATATCGACATGCTGTCGCCCCACGCTACTTGAGATGCACGAATTCAGATGGAGCAGTATTAACCAAATGAACAAAACGCTGTGTTCTGCAGATTATCACTCTGCACAAGCGTGTCCTCAGGCGTAGTGCGAGTGGAGCGCGAGGGGGTCAGAGAGAGCGCATGAAAGGGAAATGGAGGGAAGGACGCAAACCGAAAATTTGAGCTAGAAAAGGAGAGGAGGGAAAGGGAGGGGAAAGTACTAGACATGAGGAAATGAGTGGA
This sequence comes from Bryconaethiops microstoma, assembly GCA_037577275.1. Lineage (NCBI taxonomy): Eukaryota > Metazoa > Chordata > Actinopteri > Characiformes > Alestidae > Bryconaethiops > Bryconaethiops microstoma. Next base: position 5,403,674 of record JBBJLS010000039.1, on the reverse strand, counting down.
GAGAGTGGGAGGTGCAGAGGGGCTTGTACAGTACGGTGCTGCGGGCGGAGAGGACCCCTGTGGAGCCGCAGGCCGTGGGGAGTTCAGCTCGTGGCGCTGTGAGGGGGATTCTGTTTTCACAGAGGCAGCCAGGCACCCTCCCGCTCCTCCAGCTCTGCCCCTTGCTGCCCTCAGCTCACAGACCTTTCCAACCCATAGAAATTCCAGTGTAGAGTCATGAATATTCATGAATATCTATCAGGTGACCTTACATGTTTTTGCTTGTGGGGGACACCGTATGTTGTAGATGTTCTACTCACAAATACTGTGACCGAGACCACTAGTGAAAATCCCTCCTTTATGAATTATTTTGTCATTTAATACAAAACATTTAGTTTAAACAATTTATCAAACCATCATCAAGCAATTTGAGTGAAAAGTACATTCATTTCAGAATTGTCCTCATTTGCTTCAGTGGCAGTGTGTGCTGGTTTGTGCAGAAGCCTTTGATGAGTCGGTCAGATAAAATGCTTTAACATCAATGTCACATATTCACTTCAGTTTATTTAGTGATCCACAAACCCTTTTCCATTTCTTCTTAATCCTATAACAACCACAGTTTCTCATACAACAATGGAAAGTAAAAAGCAGAGTCATTTTGGGGCAGGTGTGTTCTTCAAATGGGGTAATTTTGATAAACAGAGGCAACCCTCCCGCCGCTTCCCTCGACCCTGCCACCCCAATATTGCTAGATAGCCACAAAATACAGGGAGCTAAAAGTCAGCGATTTCTTTCCATTTCCTGACCCTACAACAGCACTAAAGATGCTAGTTTCATTCAAGTGGTGGATTGTGAACTTTAAGAAGAATCTATTATACATCCTTAAAGCCAAATGAGAAGATTCACTGCAGCTAACTATCTAGAGAGGTCAGTAATCAATGATTTAGGGGGGAAGAATGAGATCAATTCTGTCCCCAAGCCGGCAGAAGGAGTTTGAAGGTGAACAGTGCTCACCCATGAATGCAAAGTATTAAGTTTTAAATAAAAGCAGCGCATTCTTACCTTATCGTCCAACTTCTTGGCACAAAAGGAGAGCTCAACATATCCGTTGTTGCCAGAAATCTCCTCGGCATGTATCTTGGGAAAGAACAGGTTACTGTTTAGAGGTGGAGGTCTATTCTATGAATGCGGGTCAGTTGCTGTTCATTGGGTTGCCAAATGCAAATGGAATGTCCCTGAAATGATTACGCATATATTCTGTGGGCTAGCAAGCTTTTTTTTGTCAATGAAAGGAAACGTCTGACCAGTATGAGACGGCGGAAGAAAGAACAAGTGGTATTTTTGTGCTTTCAGCCAAGCATTTTGTAAAAGGATTGCATAATCATGCTGGCCAGAATCATCAGTTTCTACTACACTCAATTACATACTAAAACCGGGAGCAGATCCAAACATTTTGTGGAGCGAAACACGGTATCAAGCAAGTATCAAGACAAATTAATGAGACCAAATAATTCTGAATGCATTTAGGGCTGTAGTTTTTGGGCTATGCATATTTTTTTTACTTCTTAGTCAAGATCACTTTTATTGTTTGGCCCTTTCCAAACGCTTCATCAGTTGTCAACATTTTAGATAAATTACTTGGTCACTAATACAATCAATGTCGGCAGCCTTACATGCATGATATTTGTGTTTCTGCCAGAATCAAAATGTAATGAAATATTCCTTCTATGGTAAAAAAAAAAAAAAAAAAAAAAAAAAAAAAAAATAAAGGAAACCTCTGATACATCAACAACTAGTGACGTTATGGTAAAGGGGTTAAAATGAATAAAAATAACATTATAAACTGTAATCTAAAGACTTGAGTTTAAGTCATTTTGAACACAAAGAGAAGGAAAGGCGGACGTCAGTGACAAGAGGCAATAAATTAAAAGAAAAGTGGAACTAAACTGGAGAGTGAAAGGATGTGAGGAACAAGAGAGGCTGCAGCTTGCTAATGATGCACTCAGGACCAGCGCTGAAGAATCAGAAAGCTAGACAATTCTGAACGTCTTATTGTACATTATCACTTAAATTTCCTTATATGATAGAAATGGAAAAACTTTCAGGAGACGTCCTTGACAGTTTGGGGGATTTTTTTTAGAAAGTGCTACAAAGTGCTAAGGCAATAAAGTAAGTTAATTATGTCAGCAGTAAAAATGTACAACCGGTGTGAAATTTAATGAGGGAGACCTTGGAGTCAGTAGGTCATTCCTGTGGATGTGCAAAAGTCAGAAAAAGGGCTTCTGTCTCAAACCTGTATAGTCGAGCGCAACTGCTGTAAACTGATGAGCAAGCAAGGCACTGTTTGGGTGGGCTTTCAGGCATCATCTTACACGCTGGAAATGAGAAAAACAACTTTTTTTTCCTGTTTAGTTGTGAGGTTCATTTCCACAGGAGTCGTTCGCGATTGCATATTGCAGATTTGAATGAGATCCCTTTTTGGAAGTATTAGAGAAGCAGACGTGCAGAAAATACGTCATTCCCCTCCACTTCCAGCAGAATAATCAGAGTCATCTTATCCCGATAGTTCAGTCGTCCTATTCCAGAAACATATTAGCTTTTTACCTAAACTAGGCCACTGGTCTGAAAAGCACAGTAAGGCTCCAGTATTTTTTTCTGCTATCGCACACACACCAGCAGACCCAGATCTAAGCAGTCCTGTCCCTGGATCATTTTAAGCCATTTTTAAAAGTGAACTGACTAGAACTGCAACTTCAGCTATACTTAAAGACAGAGCAAGTGAAAGGCTTTGTGTGGGGCTGCTATGTGACAAACAATACAAAACCTTAAAGAGTCGGCCTCTTTCAATATTCTGCTGGGGTTGCAGGTGGAAGCTCCACTTCCGTGGAACTTTACAAGACTATTTGCGCCGCTGGCAGGAAGCCACAGAGCAAAGCAGAGTCTGAGATAATTGGAGCGATTCACCTTCACCGCCTCTGAAAACAGCCCGACTCACATTCATATCTATTAGCACATTAATTGAGGACCTCTGAAAACACACCTCTGCCAACAGCGTTCTCTACTGCGTTGGCCTGACAGATGGTGTTTGCTCTTTTTTTCCCAACCTCCTCTTCATCTCTCTCTGTTCGCCTGAGGTACTTCAGCCTATCGAGCCCTTATTAAACGTTTTGTTTTTGTTTTCCATTTGCAGTAATCTCCTTGTGATGAATAAATCAAAATGGAGAAAATTATAATAGCATGAGACACTGAAACGCGCCTAAAGACCTCAGCAACATAATAACCAGGAGTGAATGTGTATGTATAGTATTAACAAAAGTACATGATGTATCAGAAACGATCAGTGTAAAGCTCGACTCACAGTAATTGTGGATTTTCCAGCATATTTTCCATATTTCAGTAACAGAGGCTTCATCATCTTCTTCTGGGCCACTATCTGTTAAAGTAAAATCGAAAAATGTTCTTATACGCCGAATATTATAACACAAAATTGTTGTTAAGGTGTACTGAGAATAAATACACTCATAGTCAACATTATTAAAAAAGTCTATTTTGTGGTTACACTCACTTTATGAGTCCCACCTACCTTATCTATCCACTATGGGTGCAATTACAGACTTCCATGAAGTCATCCACCCTCTAACCTCATTTCTCACTGGTCAGCTTTTATTGACAGAATGGCTGTTTTTACTCATGGAGCGTCTTCAACACAGCAGTGACACTGACATGGCTTGGTAGTAAATGTGGTAAAGTCATTAATTACAGTCATTAGTTACAGAGACAGTCTTACAATCATTAGTTACAGAGACAGTCTTACAGTCAATAGTTACAGGGACAGACTTACAGTCATTAGTTACAGGGACAGTCATATGGTCATCAGCTACAGGGACAGTCTTACAGTCATTGTCTTACGGTCATCAACTACAGGGACAGCCCCCCCTGGAGCAACTGAGGGTTAAGTGTTTTGCTCAAGGACACAATGGTAAAAAAGTGGGGGTTTGAACCTGCATCCTTGTGGTCATCGGGTTCACAGGCAAGTGCTTTACCCTCTAGGACACTACCATCCTCCGTGTGGTGCTGGTACAAATCTATCACATCAGTGTTTCTGAGGGTTTTTTTTTATACACATCAGTGTCACTGAGAGCTTCTCCAGCCAAACTGACCCCTGAAGGGTTTAAAGATGACTAACACAAATGGTACATCATGGCCCATCAGACACACTACAGTCTCTAAAATGTACCCAGCAAGGCAGATGTTTCAGTGGCTGAAAAATGTCAAAAAAGAAAGAAAAAGAACAACTCGCCTGACCAAGCGTGCACTCCACACCACCCAGGAAGTCGTCGTCCCGGGTTCCAATGCTGTGGGTTCCATGAATGTCGTAGACCTCAAAGCGCAGCTTCTGAACCTCCTCAAAGTAGTAGTCCAGCATCAAGACCTTGGCGAAGACTGGGTTCAGGTTGCTCTTGATCACCTCTGTACGATCCAGCTGGATGATGAAAAAAGAAGTCAATGATCAGACTGTTCCATTCAACCAAAGTCAAAAACTCATCCAGTGACTCCATTAGCTGATGAGACTCAATGAGGGTCATTTTAAAAAGTGATGCCTGGACATTTGTTGACACCCGTCTGTCCAGTATTCCTTCTGAAATCAAGGGTATTAATGGTGGGTTGCCTTCTTTTGCTGCGGGAACAGCCCCGACTCCTCTGGGATTTCTTTACACTAGATGTTGGAATATTACTGAATTTGTTCGCATTCAGGGTGAACCTTCAGGCCTATAGAGAAGCATTAATGATTTCTAGGAACTGAAAATACATGGCTATAATTTTATTGTCAAGTATTATTTAAAAAACGCAACAGCTAAGTTCCTGAAACAGCCAACATGATTCAGCAGGGACTGTGTTATCTAGGCAGAGACAGCCAAGTGAGCTCTCACACTTGTTAAGCCTTCAGCGGTTAGGCATCCTCGGGGTCAGATTAAACACTAAAATGATTAGAAACTAACTGGAACCAACTATATTTGAAATATATAGTGGGTATGACTCATTTTGTGAAAAATATCGTCACTGTAGGATGTCCTCTGCATGCCCTGGATACGTCAATGACTGTGAAAACGAGAAGCAACATAACCAGATTTTTGTCAGTTGCTTGAATGGAATAGTAGCAGCAGCTCTATGCCAGGGCTCTTCACAAAAGGAATCATTTTAAAAGTACATACAAGGTAACACACCTTACGCTTCATGTTTATTGGAACATTTTTAACAAGCTTCAAAAGTGTTTAGGATGGCCCCAAACTGTTCCCAAAACGATGTGAATCATTGCTACCTTAGCACTAACATGCATTAAGAATAATCATCAGATTTTAATTAGTATTTTAATAGAGAATGCAGTTCCACTGCTCAACAGTTTAAACTCTTCAAGACAACATTTGGCCTTGGGCATGAGGGGCTTGTCCAGAGCATCCTATTTACTTGGCGATGCTTTTCTAAAGAGATTATAGCTGTGTGCGTGTTTGAATACCTCAAGTAGTTGAAATCACTAATTAGAATATCTGTTTGAACATAAATACTTTTGGACATAAGGCGTATATTTTATTCATGCGGAAATGACATACACTTATGAAGTGAGTTCGCAGCATTCAATGACTGACTTCATTCTGCTTGAAGCTTAAACACCTGAATGATGTCATATGGAGAGGAAATTATTTTCCTTCCCTTGTGTTTTCGTGACAAAGATCTTTTTCAAGAGAGAAAGATCATTTACCACCTCTGTGATGGAGCCGAAAATTACATTAACTAGACCTGACTATGTGACTCTATGCTCTAATAGTTTTGATACATCGCCACTGAAGCCTGACTGTTGAGGGCTCTCACACACACACACACACACACACACACACACACACACCCACCCACACATCCACACACACAAACGCAGCTGAGCAGACCGCGGCCTTGCTCTCCCTATGGGTTTACTCATCCATCCAGCTTACATCACGTACACCTCCCTCCTCCCAGCTTCCACATCATTCACATGAAAAACCGCAGATGCTAATAGTCATTCTGAAGCACCTTTATTGTGTTAAACTCTAAAACGTATTACTGTGCCACTCTTCGCTACCGAATGCAAACTCACTTGTGTTCTTAGTCATCATGTAATTTATCACTGTATGCGAGATCTAATCTGGAAACGAAGAAGACCGAAATAATGAGATTAACACACAGTAATAAACATTGCACTGCTGTTTTTACTGCTGCATTTTCTCCATTCCAACTTGTTTACAGACCTTAAGAAATTAAATACTGTAATACATATTGTGGATTGGGTCTAAATTAGGACAAAGTACTTTAGAGAGGGAGAGATAGAGAGAGAGAGAGAGAGAGAGAGAGAGACAGAGACAGACACAGAGACAGAGAGAGAGAGAGAGAGAGTCAGAGAGAGATAGACAGAGAGATAGACAGGATGGAGGAGAAAGATAGAGGAGAGAGATAGAGGAGAGAGAGAGAGAGAGATAGAGGAGAGAGAGAGAGAGAGAGAGAGAGAGAGAGGCAACTGAGCGCGACCATCATTACCCAAAAGCATATCTGAAAAGGTCATTAACCATCTCTGCAACACGGAAGAAAAGGAACACTTCATGGGTGTCCAAGCGGGTAATCAATCTCACTAGTAGTGTAATAGTGTCATTATCAAGGGTCTAATGTGTGTATATTACGCACATCAAGAAGAATGACCTCTCTCCATCAAGCCTGTCACAGCAGATCCACCGGTCCTCAGACACCATTTATGCCTTTGGATAACCGATCTAACCAGCCAAGTTAAGCTAATATTACAATATGCAGTTTTAGGCCTCGGCAAGGGAGAGCACTGACAAAGTATCAGCAAGGGGTGGTCCTTAAAACAGTCTGTCATCATCATTGAGAAAGAATACACTTTTCTGAGTATATCATGGGTAAAGTAAAGTTGCCCCTCATAGTCACACCACAGCACAACACACCGTGTGAAACTCTTTATCTGCATTTAATCCATTCACCAAGTGAAGCAGGGGGCTGCCACCAACGAGGGGCGCCCGGGGAGCAGCATTTGGGGATGGTACCTTGCTCAAGGGATCCTCTTTGAGGAGGCTAGCAGTCCTGGGATTCAAACCCATGACCTTCTAATCACAGGGGTAAAGCCCTAACCGCTATGCCACCCAGCTGCCCCAGACAGAAATGGGTATAGAATGAGTTTAGTCAGTATTTCTAGAACTCTACACTGATCGATTTTCAATCTTTATAGTGAGCCTGTAAACAACAGTAACTCCATAAACTGCATAGTAACAAATAGCTGACAGCATCTCAGTCCATTATAACATTATGACACATTGACATTTGACACTTATTCTTTTAATAAACGTTGCACTGCTGTTTTTACTGCTGCATACAGTGCATATACAATCAAAAAAAAAAAGAATAAGAAATACATTAGAATAGAATTAATCTAAAAATAATCAATAGGTTTAAACATAATAATAATTGTCAGTCCTATTGTGTCCTGTGACGTTACATTTTTCAAGTGAAGGAGGAATTGCAAGCCTGAAGGGCGATTAGGAGATCACTGCTATGGCAAAGCAAAAATGAAGAGTGTCCATTTTACAAAACAGAGCTGTTAAACCCAGCAGCGCTTGCTGGTGTCTGGACTCAAGCCTGGCTTTGCCACCCCTGGCTTTTTTGAACAGTGCTGCAGAGGCAGCAGGAGGAATCATTTGATGCGTGGCCCTGGGGGCATGTTGGGAAGGGTTCGCACAGTGTATCCTTATGCGATCTGAAATTCCCAGGGCTATGTAAAATAAGGCAATAAATAAAAAAAAGCACAGCTGAAATGTGGCGCAGCATGTTTACAACTGCCAGCATTCTCCAGAACGCTTGTGGTAGCACAAATGTACTAAATGGAGTGAACAAAAAAAAGAGCAAGTAAGGAGAGAGAGAGAGAGAGAGCGAGAGAGAGAGAGAGAGAGAGAGAGAGAGAGAGAGATTATGAAGCGTGAGTGGGTTTAGCTCCCACTCAATATAGCTACCACCGTTGATTTGCATGACAATGATTTCTCCCCATTGAGAAGGACTGGGAAACAGTAGACCACCTAATGGTTCATATCCTCTCTGTGCACATCCTCCAATCCCCACAGGAGAAGGGAATGAGCTGTAATCCCAACATCACAGAGAGTCCTCAGGGGAAACACAAGTAAGACCACCTGACTGTCTCAGAGCACATTCTGTTTATAGGACTGTAAAATGCATCAACACATCATGACATCAGTCAGAAGGTGTTAATTCTGAAGCTGCAGCAATTTTATATAAAGATGTTTGATACAGTGTGCAAACATTCGGGCATTATCTAGCAAAAAAACTTGTAACTTGCATTTTGTTGATGTTGGAACTGTCACAGTTCCCCCAATCTCCCCAGTGATGGCAGGCGTGTAGGCAGACTTCCATTTCCAATAGCTCTTTATTCAAACTATAAAAAAAAACAGGTTGGCGGACCTGAAACAGTATACAGGCTTTCTATAACACTTAAAGGAGAAAGAAGGAACACAAAAAAACGCCAGGGTGATGATGGTCCGACAACCCAGGTCGGTCCACAATGAACTCCCCTAACTCAAGAAACCAATAAAAACTCAAAACTAATTTCCTCAATCAGGTGAAACACATAATTAAAACAAGACCGTGTGCTCAGGCATTCGCAATAAAAGTCCCAAAATCATACCACAAAACAAAACACAGTAAAGGACGGCCTCTAGTGGCCGCCAACCATAATCATACCCAGGCCTGCCAGGCCTGACAGTACCCCGCCCAGTCTAGGACATCCCACCGGGGCACAAACAGACCCCCACAAAGGCGGAGGCGGGGAAGGCGGTGGCAAAGGGCAGCGGCCCATCTGGCTGGCGGTCTGGGTGAGTCTCATGGGACACTCTCCTTTGTGAGTCCCAGTCCTTATTCTTGGAGCCCCTTCCGGGGAGCCCCTGACTATTCTCCAGAGTGGAGCCCCCTACCAGAAGCCACTTGCTGTTCACAGGGGTGGAGCCCTTTACCGGGAGCTCCTTGCTATCCTCTGAGGCTGAGCCCCCTACTGGGAGCCCCTCACTGTTCTCGTGGGTAAGGCCCCGGCTTGGGAGCCCTTCAGCAGAGAACCCCTCGCTGTCCTCCAGGGTAGACCTCCTTCTGGGATCGAACTCCCTCCAAGGGGCCCCATCGTGGCCTCCAATGCCGAGCCCCCTCTCGGGAGCTCCCCTGGAGCCCTTCAAAACCCCAGTACTAAAAAATTCAGCCTCTGCGCTACCGCTAAGCCCCCCCCCCCCAGGCCTGTGCACTACCACTGAGCCCTCCCCGGCCCTCTGTGCTACCGTTGAGCTGTCCCCGGTCCTCTTCGCTACTGTTGAGCCCTCCCCTGCCCTCTGCGCTACCGTTGAGCCCTCCCCGGCCCTCTGCGTTACTGCTGAGCCCTCCCCGGCCCTCTGCGCTATCGCTGAGCCCTCCCTGACCCTCTGCGCTACTGTTGAGCACTCCCCGGCCCTCTGCACTACTGTTGAGCCCTCTCAGGGCATCTGCGCTACCGTTGAGCCCTCCCCTGCCCTCTCCGTTACTGCTGGGTCCTCCCCGGGCCTCTGCGCTACCATTGAGTCCTCCCACGGCATCTGCGCTATGGTTGAGCCCCCCCTGTGCCTCTGCGCTATCATTGAGCCCCCCCCGGCCCTCTGCGCTATCATTGAGCCCTCCCCGGCCCTCTGCGCTACCATTGAGCCCTCCCCGGCCCTCTGCGCTACCATTGAGCCCTCCCCGGCCCTCTGCGCTATCATTGAGCCCTCCCCGGCCCTCTGCGCAATGATGGCAGGTGCACAGGCAGACTTGCATTTCCAATAGCTCTTTATGCAAACTCAAAACAAAAACAGGTTTGCGGACTTGAAACAGGATACAGGCTTTCTATAACACTTAAAGGAGAAAGAAGGAACACAAAACACCAGGGTGACGGTGGACTGACAACCCAGGTCGCTCCACAATGAACTTAAATACAAAATCCCCAAACTCACGAAACCAATAAAAACTCAAAACTAATTTCCTCTAAGCACAGGGTCAGGTGAAACACATAATTAACACATACAAGACCGTGTGCTCAGGCATTCACAATAAAAGTCCCAAAATCATAAAATAAAACAAAACACAGCAAAGGACGGCCTCTAGTGGCCGCCAACCGTAATCATACCCAGACCTGACAGGAACAAAAAGTAATTACTTTTTTTTTTACAGGAGAAAAATTCAATAGTTTCAGTATAAGCTAATGAGTAATCATTCATATTTATTACATTTTTTGGAATATTCAAAACAGGGTTTACAGCTCTAATTTCAGATTTTAAAAAGTGTAAAAAATGACCAAAAAAATGAGATTTTGTTATTACATCAACGGCCTAAGTATTTCTTGAGGAAATGTAATTGATTCCAGTCGTTGGTCACGGGTCAGAAATTTTCATACATACTTTTTTATAATTAAGACCTATGTTATAATACTATTAAATAAGTATGTACGCTTTTATTGGATGAAAAAAAGCCAAATAAAAATTCAGGTTACGTTCAAACATAATAAAAAAGTTTCAGTATTGTTACTATTTAACTAAACAATAAAAGCTGTGTATAGTTCTTCCAGTTGTGTTTGTATTTTTGTGTGTAAAAAGAATTCTATATTCAAAAATACCTGAATCTCAGTGAATTGTATTGAAATCTGTAGTTTTATGACACACTGGGTTGATTTGTAAAGAATTATCATCAAAGAAATCGTTGTGAGGTCACATAAATACCTGGTTATAACGCAATAAACACGTCTTCTTTATGACATCATAATCCCTTGTTGTTTACGACGTAGTAAAGCGGCGCAGCCCCTTTAGTGACCCCACACTCACTTTATTTCCTCAGACTGTACCTTCACAAGTCCTGACTCTCCGTAAACGTATGATCTCTTGCTCGGCGTTGACACAGCGCTGGGAGTGACTCACAGCGGCGTGAATCATGTGCCCACTGCGGACGTGAAGACGGGACAGCTGGTAGGTTAACAGCTAAACCTGGATGTTAAGACATAAACAACTGTAGGCCAGTGAAGGCATAATTACGGATTGGGATCCACACAAGGTGTCACACTGCACACCGCACAGACTCGTGACGTGACACATAAAAGACGCCTACACTGATGTAAGCCGGAATTCAAGCTTATATAAAGCAGCTTGAGCAGTTACACCTAAAGAACAACAAACACAAAAGCTTGTGGCGGAGAAGAACTAGCCGGGCAAACGGATTTAAGCTCACGCACCTAAGAACTGTAGTACGCTGCCGTATCCTACACGCACACATCAACATCCTAGACTGTCTATGGAAGTCAACTGGAGAAATTCTGTCATAACAGAAATCAGCCATCATTTTTGCATAGACTGCACTGAGCGAACCCAGTAGTCTCCACACTACTGTTAAGTGATATCAGAATCAGACACAGAGACACGGAGACAATATTAATATGAAGTCTAAATAAATTCAATAAAAAAATATGTATATGAAATATACTATGCTATATACACAAATGCTGGGTAAAATACTATAGATAAGTAACTTACAGTTAAGTGAATTACTAATAACACAAATGGTAGATAGGAGTCTGTTATTTCACATAGTAGAGATCAGTAGCATATAAGTAATATTGAGTGATATTCACATGGTAAGACTATTGCACATAATAAAATTTTGCACATATTGAGAATGTTTTAGCACCTGACAAGAACATTGCTCAATATTGCACATGGTAGACTATTGCACATCATAGCAAAATGATGCACATAGTCACCTACATAATCATTTAATAATGCACATAATCACCTAAGAAATTGCACAACAAAGTAGCAACAGGTCATCCTGTAGAACAGCTTATAAATGTACACTGTTAGACCAAAACCTTGCACCTCTGAGACAGCAACTTTGCAGTAGAAGCAAAAAGGCCTTAATCAATCTTACCACAACTGGTGGTCCATTCATGATATTTTGACAATGTAAAGGTCAGGTTATGCCCACAAGAAAAGTTTCAGACATGGATGATGTTGTAACATAACAAAACTACTGTTCTAGAGGGCCATTATCATGAGAAAAGCACATATCTGACTTTTTTTTTTACATAAAAAATGAAATGTAAAAACGGTTAAGGTATCAAAACATGCAAGATAGCCCCTTTAAAATGAAAAGCCTCTCTACACTGTAAGGTAACATATCAGAGCATATATAACTACCAAATTATATACTGTAACACAGGGAAATGAATCACTTTGAATCAGTGACAACAACACACACACACACACACACACACACAAACACATACACACACACACACACACACACACACACACACACCCACACACACACACACACACACACACACACA
>JBBJLS010000039.1:5364049-5376022 GCA_037577275.1 Bryconaethiops microstoma | reverse complement strand
TAAAAACCTAAGAATAAATACAAATAACATGAATGTAAAATATTTCAAATGAAAGTAAATAGTGCATTTATGTACACCTGTTTCTGAGGGTTTGAGCTAGGCCCCTTACTTCCAGCAAAGGACAAACTCAATGCTTCTGCAGACCAAGACATTTTGGACAACACCATGCTTCCAGCTTTGTGGACCCAGTTTGTGGAAGAACCTTTTCTATTCCAGCAAGGCTGTGTCCCAGTGAACAAAGCAGCTCCATAAAGACGTGCTGGAGGAGTTCAGTGTGGATGAACTTGACTGGTCCACACAGAGCTCTGTCCTCAACCTCATCCAGCACCTTTGCGATGAACTGGAACGGAGATTGTAACTCTAAAAAACTCCAAAATCTTGAGGAAAGCCTCCAAGAATAGTGGAAGCTGTTATAACTGCAAAGGGGGACCAACTCCATATTAAAGTCTATAGATTTAAATACAATGTCATTAAAGTCCCTGTTGGTGTAATGATCAGGCGTCCCAATACTTTTGTCCATACAGTGTATTTGGACTAAACTTTTGAAATGCAGCAACAGGTGAGCCACCTGAAAAACAGCAGGTTTCCATCTGGCTTAGTTTTAATGCACTACCCACAAAGCCATCCAGAGCTTACACAACCATCACTCACTGCACTGGATGTGTGCTTTCTGGTATGGAGTGCCTGAACACATGATCCGCTGAAGTAGTCCTTACTACTCCATTCCTCATGCGTCAGCCCACTTCCCTCACTTAGATAACAAGATCTAAAAAAATGAGCCATTTTTGGTTGCATTGGAAACTGGAATTGTTTTCCCCTCCCTAAGGCTACAAACATCTCCTCTACCTCCAGTTCACTCTTCTGTTCGAGTGTCTGCTCTATTATTGTTGTGGCCTTCTTTGCTAATTCCCTTTGCTGATTTCTTTTGCTGATGCATTTGAGTTCAAGAGGCACTCCTTCACTGAGAAAAATTTCACACCAGCCATAATCCTAATGAAAATGATGGCTAGCACACATACAAACCAGAGCTGAGGAGGTAGACCCTCTTGCTGAATAGCTCTTCAAGTTTTGTGGGCTCCAAAGCCGTGATTTTAATTACAGCCTTTACTGGGCTGCTTGGCTCACAGTCCGGCTGCTATATAACTCCTTAAACTGCAGGCCTAGTATTTAGTTATTATCCTCATATTATTATTCAGAAATGGGTACACATTATAACATTTGCTAAAATAAAGGTAACATATAGTGGATTTCGGAGCCATGTCATAGAAGAACCACTTTTTGTTCCCTAATGACGCATTCAAAGAATAGTTATGTAAAGAAATATTTCTGTCCAAGATATAAAGAACTTTAAAATATAAAGAAGCTCTGCTTTGCTCAATTAAAAGCCATAACAGATTTTCCTATTCATTAACCATCATCTTTACATCATGTGTACTATGAAACTAATATGATAAATGGGAAGTGGAAGACATGCCCCCCCGCCCCTCTACCCACCAGAGAGTTTGATGTGGTGGGTAGACATTGTTTTTAAAAAGTCCTATTACCTTCCCACTTTACTTAGAATATGGATATTAAACTTACGGAGACTTAAATTGTTTTTGTGATGTCACAAAAAAATACATTTATATATACACACAATATGTATTGGGACACACTTCTTAATTACTGAATTCTGGTGGTCCCTTACTTCCAGTGAACAGCAATCTTAATGCTTCAGGAAACCAAGACATTTTGGATAACACCATGCTTCCAACTCCATCTTGTGGAAAGTCTTCCAAGAAGAGTGGAAGCTGTTATAGCTGCAAATGAGGACCAACTCCACATTAAAGTCTATGGATTTGAATGTAATGTCATTAAAGTCCCTGTTGGTGTAATGGTCAGGCGTCCCAATACTTTTGTCCATACAGTGTCACTACCTATTCTGAGTACAGTAGCTCAGCCCATTCACGCTGAATTTGGACTTTTGTTTAATAAGGCAAAACAACTAATCAGAACAGAACTCATTAACAAATACAAGTCCTAAAGCCAAAGTAGAACATAGAGCATAAGTCTAAGGGATACAAGAGGATGGAAGACTGTTGTGTAAAATAGATTTTGACTATTTTTGGAAGATGAAAGAAGTGGTGGATCAATAAAAAAACAAGAAAAATGTAGGATTTTGAGCCCTTTTGGGGGTTAAGGAGCACTGACTTTAGAAGACCATGCTTCCCATATACTTTCCCTTCAACAAAAAAAAAACCTTGCTGCCATCATGTCTCCATGATGGAGGCTGCAGGGCCCATAGTGGGGTTCGGAGAGTGTGAGGAGCAGCAGGGCTCAGTGGACCCCACCTGAGCTCCAGCACGGAGCAGCCTTAGAACACTGCCATCTGCTGCTGCAGGGACATCGCAGGCCTCCACACACAGTCCTCCAGCCCTCCACACACAGTCCTCCAGCTCTTCACACCTCCACACACAGTCCTCCGGTCCACACACAGTCCTCCAGTCCTCCAGTCCTCCACACACAGTCCTCCAGCTCTTCACACCTCCACACACAATCCTCCAGCCCTCCAGCTCTCCACACAATCCTCCAGCCCTCCACACACAGTCCTCCAGTTCTCCACACACAGTCCTCCAGCTCTCCACACACAATCCTCCAGCCCTCCACACACAGTCCTCCAGCCCTCCACACACAGTCCTCTAGCCATGCCATCATTCAGCCAGTTAAGAATGTATTCACCGCTTAATCTATGAGGAAGACAAGTTCAATTATTAGAGCAGCTCATTAAGCACAAAAGGGGTTCTGAATGTTAAAGAGCAGTTCCTAAAACAGCCATCTAGGAAACACTCTATAATTACTGGATAATGTACTGTGAACCCATACGACCCATATGATATAGTGCTCGAGCCAAATATATTGTATAATCATGAATACACTGGTAGTCATTCATAACATTTGAATGAATACAACCACATTCAGGACTCCTTACATAACTCCTATATGTAATTCTCAGCTAGCACCCACTCCTCTGTACTAAGATATTCTTGGCCTCATCGATTTACATGTAGGTTTTTAAACTAAGATCTCAACACGTAGTTTGATTTAAGACTCCCCTCCATTGGCAATATTGGCTGTAAGTACGCTTCGCTCCACAAAAATGCCACTTTCCCTAATTTTGAGAATCAGATTGCACTGCAATTCAGTGTGCCAGTCTCTTTTTGTTGTCCACTGCACACTCTGGGAAGAAGCCAGTGACATTTAAAGGCAAATCTCCTGATCATTTTAATTAATTCTCTGTCCTGTCTCAGCAATAAAATTTAATGAGCTGTGGGAACGACTTGTGTCTTATATATCAAAATAGAGGACATCTGTTTAGTGGGGCTGGAAATAGTTCGGTCTAAACATTCTTTTAAAACACACACAGGATACATGAACTGAGTCACCATAAATAGGAGTAAGCAGCAGGGATGTTTGCATAACACACCCACTATCCTCTCTGCTTACCAAACCTCCCTCCAGGTATGACACCAAAAAGCCTCATCTGTTGTCTTGCCTATACATGATGCCCTGAATGAAAGTGCTTCCACTCCCTTTTTACAGTCTAGAAAACATGCACCCAGCTACCGTGCAGCAAATACCAAGTGAGTTCAATGACACAAAGTTCATCCCTAATTACGCCCACTAGTCAATAAAAAAGCAACGGCATAGGACCTAATAACCTAATTTTGAAGTTATTATACAAGGATGACTACACCTTTTCTCAGTGATCAGTTTTTAAAAAATGCTCGCGTTTATTCCTTTACTCCAAAAACTCCACAACTGTACTCTGCAGTGATTTTTAATAAAAAGGTTGAAATCTCTGGAGTCAGTCCCATGTTAGAACTAAATATAATATTGTTTATTATTAAAGTGTTGTCCAACCTAAACTTCATAAACCAACTTAATGCCCTAAGTCCACAGACAGAAAGACAAAGCAAAATAAACCCCAACCGGAGACCTTAGAAAAGTGAAGCTACTACATATCTGCTGCCATCTAGTGGGAAAAACATAAAGGACAATACAGAATCTGTGTTTTATCATTGATGATTTTACACAATATCCTGAGCTCATTTCCCTCCCCATTTGTCTTAAACCTAAACAAATGCAACATACAGCAGATAAAACTTCTCTCAAACAAATACACCCATCCACAGTATTTTGGGAGAGGCTTTATTTTGAGTTTCATACAAATAATTGTCTATTTCTTCTTCTCTACATCCTGCTCGGCGGCCTCCTTTGCCCTCTTGGCACGGATGCCAAAGAGGCGTGCATTGGCGCGGGCCATGCGCAGGCTGGCAAAAGCCTTGAAGTTTTTCTCGTCCTCGGAGATCACGCGGGCCTTCTCTTTCCTCTGGACCTGTGGGGGCGACACAGGAAAGAGAGGAGTGAGACTTGTGTCCATCCGAAACGGATGAATGAATTAGTTATCCTGTACTGATTTACATATCCACGGCTACGATCACATCAGAACATGAATGTTTCATTAAATAATACATACGTTCTTAATGGGCATGATGGGTCCAGTGAGCTGTGTTGCCATCTTGAGCTCCTCCTCCTGAAAAGGTTCAAAACCGGTTAGTAGAAAAGGCCAGAGTGCCAGTTCACGGCGAAATTTAAAAATTCAGTGCAGTCATCAGCTGGAAAAGGGTTCAACGAAAGATCATCAAGGATGTGCAGAGATTCCGGAGAAGTATCATCATCTGACTGCAAACTGAGGATCCATGCTGCATGGATATTAAGAGCTGGATTGTTACATTTACAGTAACCTATATATTTTTTTTTAATACAGGTTAGTGTATAAGAACTAACCCAAAACAATGCAAACACTAACGGACACAACAGAACTGGCTGAGAATTAAAGCAAAACAGGCCGGTACTGGTCAGTATAGCCTTGTTCAGACTCACGGTCAAATGTACTCATGAATTCTGCTCCTATGGACACTGTAAAATTTAATGTACTCTGTACAAGTAACAGATGTTTATCCCTTCTTTTTGGCTTTGAATTACAGCACACTAATCGGATCCAGTGCCGCCTGATCAGTGTAGGTAAATATAAAATGTTACACAATGTAATCTATCTGACCAGCACCAGCAAAAGTGTTAAAGTTTAGGAACTCCAACCCAGAGTTCTGATGTGTCAAGGCGCGGATTTGAAAACTGACGAACTATCAGGTGAATAAAGCGGATTATGGAAAAACTACTTACAGTGCTGTCTCCTTTCTTTGGTGCGGAGGCCTTCCTGGGGAAGAGGATGAGTTTGGAGCGATACTCCTTCAGCCTCTGTACGTTGGACTGCAGAGACTCTGTGGATCTGTTGCGACGGCGAGGGTCAACAGCGATACCAATGGTCCGGGCGACTTTCTTGTTGATGCCAGCAGCCTGAAAAATACACACCAAATAAAGTGAATAATCAACATTGCAAACACTGAGTCAAGACTAATCAGCAACAGTACGACAAGTGTTGTTAAGGCAGAGCAAAAGTCATCAGCAAAAAGGGTTCAAGTTGTATCATCAATTGATGTACAGAGATTCCGGAGAATTTGTCATCACCTGACTGTTGCTCTGCTATGATATCTTCTTAGAACATCAGTGTTTCAGTAATAAAAAACAAAATTGAACACAATGTTAAAGCAAGAATTAAAAGTGAAGAGAACTTGTATATGAAATAGTACACCTGAGTAAATCTTCAAGTAATATCCTGCCATTTTGATCCCTACATCCATATATCCACTAGGAAATCAAGAGCGCAAAAGCTTTGCAGTGTTTACCTCAAACCAAGTATATCTGAGAGCCAACAAAACAGACTAACAGCCATCTCAAACAATAAACTAGGTATCTTAAGAAATGTAGACAAATAATCCTTACAGTATACGTCACTAATACACATACTGTGCTGAAATTAATATATGGCGCTGGGGAAGCTGGTGGTCTGGAAGTTGCCCCTGCGATCAAGTGGCCATGGGTTTGAATCCCAGGACTGCCAGTGGCACCACTGAGGTAGCCTTGAGCAAGGTACCGTCCTACACACTACTGCCCTGGTCACTTGTTGAATGGGTTAAATGCAGAGAAAGAATCAGTGTTCACACTGTTCTGTTGTGTTAATGCAAGACTATAATGCAGGGGTGTCAAGCTTCGGTCCTGGAGGGCCGGTGTCCAGCACAAACTGATGGTTCTCTTCCTCAAACACATTCACTAAACCTGACAATTAACTGGCAAGGTGAACCAGGTGTTTCTGAGCAGAGAAATCACCAAAATGTGCTGGACCACGGCCCTCCAGGACTGGAGTTTGACACCCCTGCTATAAGGGGTCTCCTTACTTTAAATATCTATCACATTTTAAATGAAATCTGAACTAAATCTTCAAAATACATCAGTGCCCAAAAGCGGGGAATGCCAAATCGGCTCCCATCCCTGACAGCATTCATTACCTGGATTAGGTGTTAGAAGTGAAGCTGAACTCTACATGTGGCTAAAATTCCAGGGCCAGGCATCCCTGCATTGAAAGATACTTAGATACCCAATTTTGTCTAAGTAAAAGTATCTGAAGGGCATAATTCATACCTTCAGCTCTTCCAGGGAGAAGCCACGTCCGGCGCGCAACTTGCTGTGATACCTAATGGTTGGACATCTGACTGCTGGTCTGAGTGGTCCAGCAACTGGACGAGGAGCAATGCGGCGAGCCTTCGCCTGACGAGCCTTACGTCTGCAAAAAGCCAGCAAGAAAGCAATTAAATACACAAACATTTGAGAAAGCAGTTTAAAGGAAAACATCTGCCAATGTCATTTTTGGACTCACCTGCGGAGTTTTCTGGCCGGCTGGTTGAACCAGGTGCGGACTCTCCTCTGCCAGTCTTTATGAAAGTGGGGGTTCAAGATCATGCCATTCCGGCTGGGGGCCATGGTCGTTTATTCCCTGTAAAACAAAAAAAACATTAAAACACGACCAGCTTCACACATTTATACTTATTAAGAAAACACAGAGCAAATCAGCACCCTCAACCTAAACTGGCACTGCCAGAAAGTCTCTCCACACAAGACCAATGAAACCTTAAATCTTTGGATAACAGGTTGTTAAACTTGGTATAAATGAGAGAAATGCTGCTAGCCATGTCAACGGACACACATGCTTCACACTTACACTTGCTAATACAGTAACATCAAACCAGTCCCTTTGTACTAAGCTCTAAACACACTGTGCTGCCAATGTAAGTATGAATCTTTGTAGAACACGTTAAACCATGCAGAACGTATGAGAAATACTGCTGGCCATGTCAATAGACACATGCTTCACATAAATCAGCACTCATTAAGCTGGCATTGTGAAAAACCCTCTAAACACACTGAGGCCAATGTAACCTTCAATGTTTTCCATAACACGTTGTTAGACTTTGTGGAACTTGAATGATAGAAACCCTACTATGCATTTCAATGGGTACACATGCCTCACACACCTCTATGGACAGTAAGACAGAGCAAATTAATTAATATGAAGTGCCTTTATATTAAGCGGCCATTGTCAAAAACCCGTGTATACACACCGTAAGACCAATCTTTGCAGAACACGTTGTTAAATGAGAAATGCTGATGGGGCTGCTAACCATGTCAATGGGCCAAAACTACACGGCTACCTATAAAAACCACACTGCACAGCCCAGTACAAAAGGATTACAGCCCCACAAAAACACATTAGATGTGTCTGAAGTCATTGCACATCTAGTTTAATATTGAAAACCGTTTATTTACAGGAATATAAAGATTTCCGAGGGCAGACATGCTCGGCGACACTGATACACATAGAAGAGCCTCATTTTACAGCTTTCACATGCTGCACGTCAACAATAATGGTATGCCCTGGTAAATAACAATCAGTACTGATTATCTAACCAAACAAAACTGGTGTATGATGTGCAGGTAAGGAGGATTATGGAGGATAAAGTCGCTGGCCTGGAGCAAAACAACACGTACCGTCTTCAGGAATATGGCCGAAAAGAAAAAGGACCGGTTCTCGCGGTGCTTTGTGGGAAATCGAATCAGAAACTCCTGTACCCCGGATGTTTGAGGCTAAAGTGCTGAATCAGACATTTAAATGATGATTTTAACATGATTTAATATGATTTAACTTGATATATCTGTAATTTCTTTAAGATCTTTACCTAACTTAGAATATTACCCATTCGCAGCACAATTAATGCTATGTTACAGGACTTTTATTTTGTCAAATGCTAACAACTAGCCTCACTCCTGCACAACACATCACTAAAGTTTGGATTTGATCAAATAATGCACTAAATCAAAAATATAGGTCTTAGACATTTAATATGCTATTTAAAACACGTTAAAGACTATTTTGACAACGGTCATAATCCTATGCAGTAGATGCTATGTAGGGGAGGTATATGAGATTCAGCCTCTTTCATTCATTTCATGTTTTATGATGCTTTAATTTTTAAATTCAGATTAGTTGCAAATGCTGCATATTTCAAAGTTATGTGATGTTGTTTTGGTGCTGAACCTGTGCTGTGATTCCTATGAAGACAAAAGCAGCTGAAATAAGCAAAATTACTCTACTCCTAAGTTATTTTCATGCAACTGTATTTTTAAATATCAAAACCATACCATTTTCTTTTACAAATTAACAACATTTTTAATACTTCATTTTTCTCAGAATTGTTGCTGTTTTGAGTGATCACCACTAGTGGACGCAGTGGCCTATTGATTCATGTGGGTTCCTCAACAAAACTTATTAGTAACTAAATGGACACAAGTATTGGGACACGACTCTTAATTATTGAATTCAGGCCCTTTACTTCCTGTTAATGCTTCAACATGCCCTGAATTTGTGAACATCTCAACAATTACTTTTCAGGAAAAACTAAAAGTTTCACATTTCAAATTTTTTCTTGTTTGGATTTATTCTAAGGTTAGCTTGTGTTTTTTTGCTGCGGAAAGACAAGATAAAGAAATCAACAGCTGAACATCAACATGAATCTCTATCCACAGCTGGTGGCCTAATGGTTAGGAAGTTTCCCCTGTGATCAGAAGGCCGTGGGTTTGAATCCCAAGACTGCCAGAGGCACCACTGAGATACCCTTGAGTAAGGTACCATCCCCACACACTGCTCCCCGGGCGCTGTGTTCCTGGCTGCTCTTCTTCACTTGGTGATTGGGTTAAATACAGAGAAAGAATTTTTCACTGTGTACTGTGGTGTATTTATGTACGACTAATGGTCACTTTACACTATAAATACACCATTTTCTTCAGTCTTTTTCTTTTTTTAACCAATGAAATGGTGTAGTAAATGTTAAATATCACTTCATAGCGGCAGGATTTTGTGTCCTTCTCTTATAAAATGTCTCATTTGTGAAATCTGGGAAATGAGATTCCCCCCCCCCCCTGCAATCAGAAGGTTGTAGGTTTGAATCCCAGGTCTGCTAGTGTTCCCAGGTGCCCACTGCTTCACTTGGTGAATGGGTTAAATACAGAGAATAATTTCATGACAAATAAACATTTTATGCCATTACCAAACCCACCAGTGAATTTATATGAGTCTTCTGAGTTTTGTATAAATTTTTTTTGTTTGTTTTTGTTTTATTTATTTTTATTTCATTTCAAAATGTGTTTTACATCAAATTTCAAAAACAACTTGTTTGAGGAAAAATATGTTTACATTTATAACTTTGCAACACTTACAATGTGACAACAAAAAAAAACTAAATAAAACAAAAAACCTAAGATTAAAAATAACAAATAAATAAAATAAAATAAAAATTAATAAATAAATAAAAATACAATAAAATAAAAGTAATATTTACAGGGGTTGACATCTCAACATAATGCTTCACGCGTGATTAATACACTGGACTGTATCTCAAAGAGCAAGAGACTTAGACATTGTTTTATACAGCTCGTTTATAGACTGGTTATTTTCCAATAGCACTTTTAGAAGAGTTTTGTATAAAGTGTATAAAGCCTTACTCTTAGTACCATTATATTGTTTTTTTGTTTTTTTACTTCAAATGGCCTGCATGTACCTCTCCACATGAATGTACTTAAAAAAATACATTATATTCCAAAACTGCTGTAACACAATATCTCAGGTATTATTCGATGTACTTGTGTCCCTTTCAAATGACAGATTCCAGCGATGTGGCTTTTAGAGAAATTAAAAGTCTTTAGACGTCTGGTTCCTATCACCACCACTGGATTTGGGGATGTATTTATAGAAAAGGTTTGTGTTAGCAACGTTAGCCTTGTAGATCCAGTCCTAAAAGTAATGAAGCAAAACTGTGGAACAAGACTCGAAACATGTCTTGTCTGATCTTGTGGAAATTTTTGTAAATAAGATTTTTATTATTTTTTTGGTAACAATTTCCTATGTGTTGAAGTGTCTGGATATTTTTATGTACAGCTAGGACTGCATAATTTGGGGGGCGGGGGGGGATATCTAATTGTGATTTTGTCTGAGCAACACAGCGACTGAGACTTAAAATAATACAGTATATTAATACAGCTAATACAGTTCCATTCAGCCCTACAGTCTATGATGACAAACTGCATTTCTATCTTAAGACTCACTAAGATTATTATTTGTGGCTATATCACTGGAGCAAGATGGTCTTTGACTGAAAAGGAGACTATGATCACAGCTTCATTAATCATTAATAATCCTCGCACTGTGCTCATCTCTTTGTTAATCTAAGGGCAAAGGTCAAGGTTCTCAGGGCCCGAGCGAAGCAACAGGTGCGAATCCTATCCCTGCTCCATGCTCTGCATCAGATAAGCCTTTGGTTTTCTTCACAGTAGAAGTGATTATTAGTTTACTTAAGGTTATTGTCAGTTTGATATTTTATTCAAACACTAACAACTGCAAACTAGATCTACAAATAATTCTCAAACCCGACTAACCAGTTTGTAGCCAGAGATGAAAATAATTTTAAGACACTGGAAGTCAGAACAGAATTTGACTTACGTATACAACAATCAGTCACAACACTAAACCACAGGTGAAATGGATCACATTAACTTGCTACAATGACACCATTCAGTGAGTGGGATACAGTATATTAGGCAGCAAGGGAACAGTCGGTCCATAAGGTTGATGTGTTGAAAAATGGACAAGCCTATGCATCTGTGTGACTTTGACAAGGGCCAAATCGTGATGGCTACTGTCATCACAACTGGGTCAGAGCATCTCCGAAATGGCAGGTCTTTCCTAGCATGCAGCACTTAGTACCTACCAAAAGTTGTCCAAAGATAACTGGTGAACTGGCGACATGGTCACGCCCAAGGCTGATGCGTGTAGAAAACAATGGCTACCCGTCTGATCCGATCCCACAGAAGAGCTACTGCAGCGCAAATTGTTTATTGTTAATGTTAATGCTGGCATTTGATAGAGAGTGATCAGAGTACGTCACAGCATGTTGTGCGTAGGGGCTGTGAAGATGCAGGGGGTCAGAGTGCCCATGCTAACCCTTGTCCACCACCGAAAGTGCCTACAACAGGCACGTGAGCATCAGAACGGGACCATGGAGCAATAGAAGGTGGTGGCCTGATTGGATGAATCATATTTACTTTTACATCGTGTGGATGGCTGTGTCGCTTACATGGAGAGGAGATGGCACCAGGATGCACAATGGGAAGCTGGAGGGGGCAGTGTGATGCTCTGGGCAGTGTTCTGCTGGGAAACCTTAGGTCTTGGCATTCATGTGGAGGTTACTTTGCCAGGTACTACCCAGAGGCGGACAAGGTAGCTAACTTCATTACTTAAGTGAAAGTAAAGATACCACTAGTCAAATCTTACTCCAATACAAGTGAAAGTCATACAGTCAAATTTCACTTAAGTTAAAGTACTGGAGTACTTGCTTCCAAAAATACTTACGTATTAAAAGTACATATTTCACTGCATTGTTGATTTATTGCCACCACACTTACAATAACTAATGCATCTAACTTGCT
>JBBJLS010000039.1:5317466-5328391 GCA_037577275.1 Bryconaethiops microstoma | reverse complement strand
CCCCATCCAGCACCTTTGGGATGAACTGGAACGGAGATTGTGATCCAGACCTTCTCGTCCAACATCAGTGTCTGATCCCATAAATGCTACAGAATGAATGGGCACAAATTCCCACAGAAACTCCAAAATCTTGAGGAAGACTGTAGACTATATGGAAACTGTTATAGGTGCAAATAGGGACCAACTCCATATTAAAGTCTATGTATTTGAATGCAGTGTCATTAAAGTCCCTGTTGGTGTGATGGTCAGGCGTCCCAATACTTTTGTCTATATGGTGTAGGTGACCTAAGTGGGTATATTGAGCCAAATCCATAACAATTAATAATAACTACACAACTACACATTTACAGATCCCAGCAACCATCAGAGACTCAGGAGTCAATAAAATCAACTCACATCTCCACATACTTATAAATTAGGATATAAATTAAGCATGCTTACAAAAAAATCCATTTTTAGATGGAATTATACAAAAAGGCTTCCCTTATTACTGTTACATAATATTATTTTACCAAGTACAAATTTGTTTTGAATTGGAAATAACTGAGGTGTGATACTGTGCAGTGTTTTTATTGGGTGCTAAAACATTATCCTTACGTACAATATATCTTATTATGTGCAATAGTCTTACCATGTGAAATATCACTACTTATGTCAATATTCCTAATACACTACTGATCTCTACTACGTACAATAAATTGCTCCTAACTTGTATTTGTGTTGTTCGAAATTCACTTAACTGTAAGTTATTTCTCTATAGTACTAATGCCCCAGCATTTGTGTATATATCGATTTGTGTATATATAGTGTATATCATATTGAGGATTTTTTTCTACAGATTTTTTACTGGATTCATTTAGACTTTATATTTATATTCTTCTCGTCTCTGTGTGGATGCAGCTGTAACATAAGGCAATTTACTCCAGGAACAATTAAGTTTTCTGATTATGATTTTGACTCTTTATGTAATTATTTTTGATATATCTAATGTAGACTTAATATATAAGTAGTGGGGGTGGGGGGGGGGGGAGAGACATTTGTCAATTTGCCAATAACGACATTCAAAACAAATAAACATGACCCTATAGGTTATATGGCTGAGTAAAACAACAGGTGCATTAGGCCTGATTTGGAAAGTCTGGGTCAGCACTGCAGACCTTGTACATTTGAATATATTTGATTGTTGCTTTGACCATTTTGTACTTTAAGCCCTAGTCCTAGCCACTTCTGCTTTACTCGATAATTTTAGAACAATGCATTTGACAAATTCCAGGCTTTTATATATAATCTACATGATATGTTTGAAGAATTAGGTTTAAGAATAAAGATATAAATAAAAATCTAGGAGAATATCAAGTATCCTGTGGGTTAATCTAAAATGCATAACACCAACAGCAAAAAATTATAATTATATTTCTATTTATTCTAGAACATTTTTGGCAGAACACTTAAAATTTTGAAACAAAATATCCAAATTTAAAAAAGGAATAAAACACTAAGGTCATGCAAACTATTGCACTACAGGTGAACTACAGTCTATAATTGTAACCTGAAGTGCACCTACACGATAAGAATGGACAATTGGTGTAGATACATGGTTGGTGTGCCTAATAAAATGGCTTGATGTTGTATGTAAATGGTAAAACATAAAAACAACAAATACAGAACAAAAGCTCTTTTATCTCTTTTATCTCGCTGAAATGTGGGTTTTCCATCATGTGGGCCCTTTACCACACTAGGGGGCATCGCATTCCTTACAATTCTCCAATGACCAGACCTCCAGCCCACCCTACCACATCTCCAAATATTTGCATGTTTTCCACTTTATTCTCAAAATGGACAAACTGTAAAGCAAGGGGAAACATTACACAGGACAAAAATATCATTCATGCTCTGAACCTCGCAAGGATATGCTCAACATGTGGAATATTTAAAATGCAATTAATATGATAATTGAAAATAAAGAACTTTAAATGGAATGGCATAAAAAGTAACAAGCGCAACAAGGTACGTTTTTTTTACATCAATGTGACGAAGAGTCCTGTCAAAGAGACACACCAAGCCACCCCACTCACATTACCCTGGCCATTCATTTCTGGGGCAGTATGCAAAGAGGAAACACAACAAGCAACGAAAAGACTAAGATTAGAGGCGAGCTGGTGAGATACACAGTGCACAAGAGGATAGGGTGGGCCAGGCCAAGCTACAACGCTGGCAATGAGCATGTGATGACAGGCAAAGCTATGAATAGCAGTCTTGAAAGGAGTGAGGGGGGGAGTAGAGCTCAGAGCTGCATACAGCATGTGTGCTTTTGGAGGGGGCTTAGCATGGTTCAGCACAGGTGTTGGCAACCCAGGCAGCAGCTCACTGGCATACAGAGGTAGACAGTGCAAGAAGAATAAGATCATATCAATGCCAACCAACCCTCCCCCCGCCCCCCTTAAAAAAATACTGCTCCCCCTGGCACAGCATTTGACTTACGTTCTCTTAAGTCGTCAGAGAATCTCTGAGAATATCACACCAACTTCTTCGCATATTTACAATTGAGTCAAGGATCAAACGAGGCAATAAATTAAAGAAGAAAATAGCCAGAAGATGAAAGGTCAATTGGCAATGAAACCTTCAGTCCCGAATTAAAATTCATTCAATACTTCACCTTCCTCGCGCTACAGCCAGCATGTCCTGCCTCGTCAGAGGGATGTAACTGGCTGCAGTTAGGTACTGATGTCCAAAGGGAACGGACTTCTGGTTTACTGAAACTCACCCTAAACCTGGGTACTTTGGTAAAGGAGTAGAGTGAAAGAAACTAAAGTGAATCTCATTCTTTGCGTTCACGTCTGAATGCACAAACATGAACTCTGAAGCTTCTGGGATGGGTCTGGTGAGGAAGTTTTGTTTAACAAAAGGTTTCTGAAGGCTATTTTTATTGTGGTTTTTTCCCCATCCGCATATTTTAAGCCTTAAGGCTGATTAAAATGTGGTGATGTTACCAAACCAACAAACCAAAAAATGAATAGTAACTATATGCAGTTAATAAAGATTTTGCAACATATCAGTTTGGTTCCAAGCAATGCCTCCCGTGAGCAGTACCGAAATGGTTTTGGGTAAAAGGGAAAGTCTTTATTGGTCCCCTGTGTTGACTCTGGGGGTTTAAAAAGAGCCAAATGTGTAAGTTTGTCAGACTACTGTTAGTTTTGTGTGTTTTTAAAATTAACCCCAGACGAACTACGGTCGCCAAATTTTTGACTACTGAGTCAACCCAGTTTAAGTTTTGTGGACCTGAATCCCCCACAGTGGTGGTGTTTTCATAGACAGATTCAAGAAAAGCTAACTGCCATAAACTCTAACTGCGCAAACGTCTACACATTATTACAGCATTTTTTGGAAAAATTAAACAATTACGAAATTTAGTAGGTATTTATGAAAGAGCAGAACCAGCCTCAAGTCATACACTACTGGTTTTTCCTCTAATTTAAGAAGTCAGAGTCGTGGTCTTGCCTAAAAACTGCATGCTAACCTTATAGCATAACGCCTGACCTGTGTTACGCCTACATAAAAACTGTTCCTAACCCGCCCATGACCTCTCAAGGTGACCATCACAAAGCAAGACTTCCTGTGCAGGACAGATTTCTTGAGCTCCCAGTAGACAAGGTAGTTAATCTCTAGTCTTTGCCTTCCTTGACTTGTGATCAGATGGAAAAACTCACAAAAATATAGAACTTTGATCCACATCCTGGCCTTAGTTTTAAAAACGGGTCTTGCAGGGAGCCTAAAGAGTTGACGGCATGAACCATTACCAGCACTGCTCACTGATATGATGGCACAAGACTGGCAACATGGGAGGAAATCAGTAGAAAAGCTAACCTGAAGTAAGGGCCGTCGCGGTGGGAGAGCCCGTCTCTCCGTCACTTTTCTGACTCATCGTCACGCTGTTCTCCTCAGTAAAGGGCGGCAACTGCAACTCTTTGGGGAGAAGATCATACACTGATTCTAGAGGGGAAATAAGAGGAGAGAAGATTGTTAAGAGTCTAAAACTAAGCCAACATGATAGTCTGTACTGCAAGAAACATCAGGAATGCTGAATATTGCACAATAGTTGTGGTGCTCCTTGTTTAATTTATTAACTTTCAGATTTGTGTTTTAGGAAATTTCATATTTGTGTTTTTAAAATGTTCAATTGTACTTACATTTATACTTATTTCTACTTTGTATTATTTTATTTATTTTTATTTGTGTTTCAGAAAATTCCAGATGTTTAATTAAAAATGTACTTATTGTTTATAAATGTTTGCACAGTCAAAATGGAGCGGTTCAGGATACATTTCAGTGTGTGTTGTATGACCATGCATGTGACAAATAAAGAATCATGAATCTTGAATGTTGAAAGTCAGCAGTCAGCTAATATAAAGTATTAGGCAGACTTGTCCCACTGCAGTATATCCATGTACAGTGCGTAACAGAGTCTAAAGATATCCTGATAGTCTGCAGTATATCCATGTACAGTGAGAATTTATGGTGTGAAATTTATAGAGAGAAACTGCATAAACGTCTTATGAAGGACTTAATAGTTGACTAGTTGGCTTAACTTCATATAATACCAGGGCTCTACATGATCTGTGTTATATCTGATACAAAGCTTCATCAAACCTGGCTATCAGACTGGAAAAAGTCCTGACTGTCTACGACTGGCCAACACCAAGAGTGATAAGTACTACAATTTAAGTGCCAAAGCCAAGGACTGCGGGCCTGGACCCCGGACCCAGCTCTCTCAGGGGAGCAGGCTATTTTAGGCAAACAAGAGCACAATGCCCTCAAACCATGTTTAGTATGCCAATGGGCACTGCCTGGAAATCTGGGGGGCTACAGGGGAAGTGTGGAGTGTAACAGTGACTCTTGTCATTCAAGGGGCAGTTACATATACTGAGAGCAACAAATAAAATGACAAATAAACTCTTATTTCCTAAGATAACCACCAAGAAACAATTAGCTAAGCATGCTTAGAGACTGCACAGTTATTCTTCTATTCAAAGTAAAAGGAAATTAACTCTTCCCAGCCCTTAAAGTGCCTTGGGTGATTATGAAATACTGGCATGACAAGTCAGCATTAAATATTTGAATGTTATAGGAAAACTGAGCATGTATAAAGCACTCACTGCTGGCCCTGCCTTTTGATAATGAAAATGTTTGCCACTATAAAAACAATTTGCATTATTGAATGCGAGCACCGTTCCAATATTGGTCTGATAATAATACCTACATTCTTCCATTTACTGAAAAGTAATAATATTGCTTACTCCAATGCAAATGTACAGCACCTACATAGGTAGCCTGAACACAAATGGCATCAGTTAACAAAATACAACCCTTGAGACATGTCGTTAAATCCAAAATTTCTTTCAATGTTTCTTTAAGCTGTTCTCTTACTGTCAGTTAATGTTACTCCTTTAGAAATTCACATCAAGTACTGACACAATTACAATAAGATCAGCTTTTTGCCAGCAATTTGAAAAATAAGCCTGAAATACAGGCAGACAAGCGAGCAGCTGAGGGCAGACACTCATTCCAGCGAGCACCACTTAAAATGTGTTTACAGCAGCAAGGCAGGCAGCAACAAAGACTCTCTGTTCATATGCCCTTCTGCGCAAACAGGACCCTCAGAGGCCAGTTTAAAAGACATTACCTGTTTTGTGGCCAAGCCTAACCTGCGATCAACATCTTTTTATCGGATTTTATAGGAGATCCTGCGCTTCCCTGATTCTCTTCCAACTGCCAGTGTTTTCACTACTGGATCCAATGACACAATGCCACAACGTACTTGTTGCTGTAAGGACATTTTACTACATGTTATGGATAGTATGTTACTCTCCAATATTGTCCGATATCACACTGAGAAAACCAAATATGACAAAACGACCCCATGAGCAAATGAAAACAGATGCAATGGTTGACAAAATCATTGATTAATCATTGATTAAGTGAGCTTGTTCAGATACCGGAGCATTGGTTTAAGCTTTTTCAAAATCCATCTAAAAACCAGCATTGCAATTGGGCAGAGAGTAACCAATCACAAGCCTGCCAAAATTAATCTTTGTAAACACTGTGCGTGATGCATGTCAGCTAGTGAATTAAGTGACATCTACTGAAAGTAAATATCATGTTCTACTTTGATCATAGGGTTGTTACACCGCAGTCAGTTTTTGATCATTACAAACAACAGTTAAAAAAATGATCATCTTAAAGTCTCCAGCATCACACAAATATCATAAACAGGCCAGTAGATCTTGAAAAGGGTTCTTTTTTTTTTGGCCCGCCTCAGTCTTTCATATTTGGAATCAGTCTTGACACAGACTCAACCTGTCGTGAAGTTGGACTCGACAGAGGTGGTCTTGACTACAGCTCTGACCAGGAAGGTACTGAGGGTCATTTGGGTTGGTAAGACTGCTTGTTTTCATAGCATCCTGCAACATCACGATGAAAACTGCACTGAAATGTGTGAACACACTCTCAAATTTCCATTTACTAGGGACAGACAAGAAAACAATACTACAATGGCTGCATGACCGGGTGATATTTGTAGCTTTCAAAAGATGTAAGATGTAGTCATGCTTCTTTTTTTTCAGCTGCATCACGCCCTTAAACCTGAGCTTTTTTGAAATCGGGTGTAGCTCCAACACAGCATGTGAGTGGTGGGTGTTGTAGAGGCTAATGTTACTGGTAAGACTGCTTGTTTTCATAGCACCCTGCAACCTCGAGATAAAAAACTTCATTGAAATGTGTGAACACACTCTCTTAGACCTAAGACACACCTAGCTGGAGGTTGAATTTCCATTTACTAGGTACAGACAAGAAGATATTACTACAATGGCTGCATGACCGGGTGATATTTGTAGCTTTCAAAAGATGCAAGATATAGTCATGCTTCTTTATTTTCAGCTGCGTCATGCCCTTGAAACTGAGCTTTTTGGAATCAGGTGCAACTACAACACAGCATGTGGGTGGTAGGCGTTGTAGAGGCTAATGTTACTGGTATTTTCCAAAACTATATTCAGCTGCTACAAAGGAGATAGCTGGCCCCTCATAGCTGATAATCCATACTGACCTTCCTGCACACCTTGCCACAGGTATAAACCATGTCATCAAATGGCATGAATTTCGTTTGCGTCCAGGGCACTTACAGTGCGACACTGTAACTAGTGGGGTAAAGCCGAAACGCTGGTGTGGGTCAGACTAAAATAATCTGCAATGGCATTCTTCTGTGTTACCAAAAATCTGCTAAGAGTGATAGCACACCGGGAAAATTTACTTTAAATGGCTGTTTTGGCACTCAGTCATAGTGAGACCTTTGGCAAATTGCCGGAAACGCTACCAGAGAGGCCAGCTTATGCCCAACTCCTATTCGTCTATCTGCTTCCCATTTCTGCCTTCGCTGGCTGGTCAGCACATGCAGGAACATGTGCGTCGTGCACAGGGCCCTTCCAGTAAACACACTGCCAACCGCACAGACAGAAAATATGTACTCTGCTCTCAGACTGTGGCTGCAGAATCAGTACCTGGCCTGTTTCAAAGTGTTTCCACACATTTTAAGGGAGAAAATTCCCATTCTGCTTCATAGTTTCCTCCCACACAAACATTGGGAGGACAGGGACTGCTGTTTATGTCGCAAACCTTTTTTTTTTTTTTTTCACTGGCCAGAATAAAAACAGAGTGCTGTTGACGGGGCAGAGCAGAGTTGCGTCTTTTTTTCAAAACATTTCTTTAAATTCTTCCCTCTTCGAGCACTTTTTTTGCACAGTTCTTGAAATAAGCAGACACGCTTCCTGTAGGTTCACTTCATTTTCCTCTGTGAGGCGTAAACTGGTACGTGAAAACATTTTATGGGGGACATTCAACGCTTAATGGTAATGTTTAAGATTTTTTTTTTTTTTTTTTTAATTGAACGCTTCAGAGAAATGAAGTCTAGTTCCTGCCTCCAGCCACATGAGGTAGGGAGTTTCATCTAAACAGAGGAGGCTCAGAAAGCCCAAGCTAAGACCCACAGGACATCACCTGGAGGAGGCTGTATTTGACAGTAGACTTGGAGTTTGGCAAGGTGCAGAAAAAGGAAAAAATACTCACCATGGACAACAATGTCATTCATTTAAGCACATTCTTGCTGCTTACGCTAACCAACTCCAGCACTTGGGGTGTAGTAAAGGTTTCTGGCAGCGTTTACCCTATACTTCTGCGGCCCCTCCCACTGTTTTGTTCTATTTTTACTGTGTTAGAGGACCCCTATGGTTCGGGTAACTGGCTCGACAGGTTTGTGCCATTGACAAGGTAAAAGTCGTCAAGTCTAAATAGGGACAAGGCAAATGATAAGAGGAGCAAATCTGCTGCTCCTGCTCCAGTACATTCTGGGGGCGTTTTTCCAAAGAGTACTGGAACAGACCCAGAAAAACGAAAATGTTCCTTTTCTACTGGCCATCAACACAGAACCAGATGCCAGACTGATGGTTTTAGGGAACTTGATCAAGATTGGCTAAAGGAATTTAAAGGGGTTCTCTGTTTGTGGTAACATTTGTAGTCCCTGTTGGTGTCATGGTCAGGCGTCCCAATACTTTTTGTCCATATAGCCTCCGCAGAACCACTGATTCGATTACAGTTTTACACTCCAAGAAAAACTGAGAAAAATACAAGCTTTGTTTATACAAGGACTGTATGAGGGATCTGTGTGTGTGATCAGAGCAAAATTATATATATTATATTATACACAGTATTATTTGCCAAAACACACTCAACTGTACACAAATTATATCACCTGGCCATCGCATTACAAGCGCACAGTCCTTCTGTACAAATTTATAGTACGTTCTTACATTTCAGTGGGAAAATTAAAACATCCGCACTGCAGCAAAGTAGGCCTCGCTGAAATTTTGATTCTGATTTTGGCCTCGTTTTATTAATTAAGTCATGACACATTCTAGAACCAAAGCACACTTGTGCCAAACTGTTATGTGAAGTGTGTTTCTGTCCTTCAAGTTCACCAAGAAAGATAACTCCTCTAACGCATGACTAATGTTCGCTCTCTACAAACAAAAGGGAAGCGTTGCGTTACTCGCTTGAGTCTGTAATTGTGGACATTTTTGTGAATGTGAGTGCAGAACAGCACAGTATTTTGTTTTAAGTCAGCTGGCTAATAAGACAGATATAGAGCTTTAAAAGAGGTGAAGTTTCAAGCTGCCTCTCCAACACTAATCTTGAAGTGGACCTGTGAGTTCCATTGGTCAGTTTCTTCTCTACGGAGGAAAAAACGCTGCCTGAGAAAAGCGTAACGCAACACCACTCGACACAGAGGGTTTACAAAAATGCAATATCTGCCATGAAAAAAAAAAAAAGAAGCAGGGCCGATGTAGACGCCGGCTTTAGGGGTTAGTGAAGCGAAAGGGATCTCTATTCAGAGGGCAAAGGAGACTTAAGCGAGGGTGCTTTTATAGCACTCCTCGAATGTTTACAGCTGCCGATAACACCATAGCAACAGGAAGGAGAGGACAGCCTCCATCGCTCCGTCTGCCAGGCTTTAATTAGGTGGCAAAAGAAGATTTAAAAAGCTGTCTCTTATGTGAACAAACAAGAAAACACCACAGCTACAACCCTCCTAAAGCTTCTACATGATCAGAGTCAACTTCAGAAGACCTGTTAACCTCCTGTTTACTACAATGTGGTGCCTGGATCATGAGGGGGTGTTTTTTTTTTTAGTGTTATACATATATTTCGGCCACTTCAGGGCAGTTTACGACGAGAGGAATTTCAGTAAAACTGCAACAGTATTGACTGATGTAAGCTTTGGTTTCAGAGTTGAGAGTCTGAAATGTTTGTCATTTTTTAAATGCTTCACTTCAGGTTCGGATGTCATTTCCAAAATAAGTGTTAAGACCTGTGTTCAGCTCAGATTTTACATCTGCGTGCTCAAAACCCACTTCTCACTGTTGACAGACCTTGTATACACATCACAATATAGGACAATAAAGTGCATCTTGAATCTTGATCTTGAAAATGAATGTGCAGCAAATAGACCCATCAAGTGATTCAGACAGTTAAGTCCAAAGTATTTAATCATTCATTTGGCCAGACATAGTTTCATATTATATGTCTGACATCCCATGTGCCGTATGCTGTGTAAAGAAAGGGTTTGTTTAATTAACTATAGGCTGAGTGTAGTATACAAAGATTTCCCCAGACTAAAACAGTTAGGATACTGTTACAAATCATTATTTGATAAATAAATTTCACCATTGCTGTAATTTTTTTTATCCCCGATATATTGACAGTTATTATTGCTGCTCTCAGCTATTAAATTTATTATAGAAGTTAATGTATTTCTTTACGATTATACAATAAACTGTGTTTTTTTGTTTTGTTTTTTTGTGCAGAGCACAGGTGGCTTTTCAACCAAATCATATGATCAGAACACACTTTCAGTAACACACATACACAGAAAGACATGATCAAGTACATGATGACGGTGTTGGGAGGGGTTAGCGAAGACGCAACGATCACACGGCGTTCTCTCCCACATTTAACATCTATCACAGAATGCAAACACTTTCCCTGGATTCCCACTACATTCACAGATAAATCACAGCTAGATGCTCAGCTCTACCAATCACCAACTCAAAACTATTTACATTTTAAGAGCTGGAAGGAGCTGACAGAGTTAAACTGAGCATCATATAGTTTCCACTTGATCAGGAGAAACTCAAAACCAGCAGCCCCATTATTTTATATACACATACACACACACACACAGTACTGTGCAAACGTCTTAGGCACCTATGAAAATAGTTTGAATCTGTTTATATCAGCAGTGGATTTCTTTCTGCCAGCAAAAACACAAGTGAACATTAGAATAAACTCAAACGAACAAGAAAGCAGTAAAAAAGTATCAA
>JBBJLS010000039.1:5300423-5311463 GCA_037577275.1 Bryconaethiops microstoma | reverse complement strand
AGAGAGACAGAGAGAGAGAGAGACAGAGAGAGAGAGAGAGAGAGAGAGAGAGACAGAGAGACAGAGAGAGAGAGAGACAGAGAGAGAGAGAGAGAGAGCGCTAGAGGAAGAGGTGCACACTTAGATGATACTTGGGTTTAAGCAGAAAACTGATGCCAGTAACCTGAGTGCTCTTCATCAGTGAACGGAAAACAAACTCCTGGAGGCTTTGATTAACTTCCTAAATATTTAACATTTGGGACTCTGCACACATGGCTGCCTCTGGGGCAGAGGAGTCAGGAGACGAGGGCTCGCTTCATTTTTCACACACTGCTGTAAGATGGCAGTCTTTTCTGATGGAGCTGCATGGAATGACAACACTAACTCTACACCAGATCCTTCTGATGCTTCTACAACAGATCATTTTGATTCAAAGAGAAAAGAGATAGCAAAAAAATATTTTTTTTTAAAAATCACAATTATATATGGGTGCATTTGTGTATGTAGTTTATTTCTCTTGGTCCTCAATGGTGCATTTATACCTGTAGTTTACTTCTCTTGGTCCTCAAAGGTGCATTTATATATGTAGTTTACATCTCTTGGTCCTCAAAGATGCATTTATACATGTAGTTTACTTCTCTTGGTCCTCAATGGTGCATTTATACCTGTAGATTACTTCTCTTGGTCCTCAAGGGTGCATTTATATATGTAGGTTACTTCTCTTGGTCCTCAAGGGTGCATTTATACATGTAGGTTACTTCTCTTGGTCCTCAAGCGTGCATTTATATATGTAGTTTGGCTCCCTTGGTGCAGAATAAAGCTTTAAGTGATGCATTGTAGCATTTAGTTCATTTATATTTCATCAAACCGAAGTGTAACATAAGTGCTCCAGAAAGGTAGCGTAGTTGTAAAGGAAAAATCATTCTCTACACAGAGTGTTCCACCTCACTATGGAAAGAAACCAAAGACTCATTCTCTCCACAGCTCGCCTCAGTGGTACCGAATGAGTTTTATGCACAACCACACATTTCTACTCATCTGGAACACGGGCTAACGAATTCATCATCACATACATTCAAATCAAAACTCTGAACCCATGCTTACAGGTTCATGCCTGCAATTCACTGACAAAAGAATGCCAAAGCAGCAAATACAGATACAATAACATTTTGTCAGAGCATATGTGATATCTGAAGGCTCCATATCCTACATAATCCTCCTATTCTTTCACTCTCAGTTTCTGCAGACTTGTCCGATTCTTACAATAAGTAATGCATATTGAATAGTACTGAATATAAACATGTCCACTGTTTAAAGTACTGCAGAAGACAGCAGGCCTACAAAAAATAAATAAAAATGGACCATGACCATGAACCAGAAGCATACAAGAGATCACCTTCACCACTTTTTGAAAATATACATCCAAATATTGCATGAATGGCAGTAACAGCTCTGCTGAACATGTCTTTTGAAAACAAAAATAACAGCTGGGATAAAAGACAGTAGGGGTGTAATAATGCATTGTTACACTGTGAAATCACAAAACATAAATGTAAAATGTGGAAATGGCATCACGGCAAATGGATTCTATTAATTTTGCCACCCAGTTACGCAATAATACGCATCAGAATTCTATGCCATTCTACACCACTTCATATAAATGCTACTAAATGAAGTATAGCAAAAACTGTACAACTTAGACTGGAAAGCAAGTCTGCTACTTAAACACAGTTTCAGTAGCTTAAAGCAGATTTAAAACACTAATTAGTGGTCCCAAGTGGTGCTTCCATCTACATGTTGGCCCCCTCATCAGATGATCACAAAGCAATTCTAAGAGATGCCACAGCCATCTGTGGCTGGGAGACCACAATCGAGCTCGTTCTGTCGGAGTAGATTAGTTTGCACTCCCTCGGCACGATGCCAGTTTTTAATCATGACGAAAGGCAGACTTGAAGTGCAGCATCACAGCTGGTGTTCACAATTTTGTTCATTTGAATGGGAGTGTTTGGGTTGTTTTTAGAAAATCACAGGATCACAGGATGCCTCTCAGCAACTCAGATTGCAAGGTTCTAAATAACTGCTGCATAATTCAAATGCAATGTTAGAACACTGAAGTTCCCAAACAACAAACGCCAATCAAATAACCAAATCCAGCACTCCTCCCGACTCCCAGCTCTACTGCCATTAGTAAGCTGGGTAACAACATAATTAGTCATCGTTTCAAATTTTGTTCTAAATATCAAGAAAATACTGAACCATAAAGCCAATACTGTAAATGAAATTGCATTGTGAGTGTGTTGTTAGACCCCTGTAGGACAGACATCCAAACCATCAGGAAACTGGGCTTCTTAAATGAGAATCTGTGGTATTGGTGGAGATGTTCTGTTTGAGTAAAATAAGACCTTTTCACTGTTCCCAAATGAATACATCATTTTAATAAATGCCATTGCTGGGTTATGGGTATCGGACATAAAACATAGTTACAAAAACATAAACTGATCCTTCACAATAGAAATAATGACCACCAAAATATACCCCGATGATTTTTTAATGTTGCGTCTCCACTAGATGAGGAGCAAGTGCTGGTTTGGCCTGACAGTTGCCAGGGACTAATGGTTTAACCACTCATGCAGCACACTGTTAGTGCATAGCAAATATTCCAAGAGCTAGAAGTTACTCTTCTTTCAGTGGTTTGGTTAGCATTAACCATTAACCAGCAAAGAGTTCTGAAGTGGGCAAGGCTACAAAACACTTACACCAAGTAAATCTCCTTCGTAATGATTACTGCTTAGGCGTACTTACGCGACACCCAACGACTATCACATTTCTTAACCCAGATAGGAGGAGGGAAGTCAGAGGTTCAGTGGAGATAAAGTGACACTTATCAGATTGTCACACTTATTGACACTTTAGTCATTTTCCAACATACAGTCCTTTGCAAAAGTTTTAGGCACCTGGGAAAATAGTTTGAAGTCATTTATATCAGCAGTGGGTTTCTTTCTGTCAGCAAAAACACAAGTGAACATTAGAATAAACTCGAACGAACAAGAAAGCAGTAAAAAAAAAAAAAAAGTATCAAGATTTCCTTTTTTCTAAAAAGTAGTCAATATTTTGTGAGCTGGTTAGAAGAACACAGGTTTGGATCCAGATTTCAGCTCAGTGCCTCCAGTCATTGGGTGCATTAACAAAATTCCATAATCAACACATCTAATCTAATGTAATGAGGTAAAAAGAGTCAAACCAGGTATTTGACGGAGCTGCAAGTAAAACTGGGCTTCCATGAGGAAAGAGGTCTAGAAATAGTTACGTGAACACTTTGCCACACATAAAACCACCATTTACTGTGTTAATACTGTTTGTATTTGTTGTAATATTAATGTTTTAACACTAACTTAACACCACTGCCCAGTAGTAAACAGCTTTTAAGCAAAATTTTCTCAGGTGCCTAAGACTTTTGCACAGTACTGTATATCCTTCAACAAAAGTACAGAACTGAGGTTTTATGACTGTAAAGCACTTTCTGCAAATAACATCGGTAAACATGGTACTAATGATGCAGAATCCACGATTTAAGACATTTAGGCCTATTGCTTCCAAACTTATGACTACTACATCCACTCTTGCGGTGTCGTGCCATGCTCGTCATTTCTCACGCACTTTTATGTCTTCCCTTAAAAAGACTTTGAACATTTATAAAGTTTCCTACTACTGATCAAGCTTTCACTGATTCAGAAAACTAGATCTGCCAGGACAATCTTCTGTGAGCAATTAATAGCAAGACAACTCTTAAATAATTACTTCATGACTACACATAGCAACACGACGTATGTTCTGTTTAACTGACTTTACCTTCTAGCTAAACAGTTACTGATCATAACAGTTCTCAATTTTTGCCATGCAGCTTTGAGATTTGCTAAGTGAAGAATGTGACACTGCTGTTTCGAGAAAGAAATTTAGTGGCTTTCAATACAGATGTGAAAATGTCTGTATTCCTTAAAAGATCCAACATTGTGCATCCATTTGGCCCTCAATGAATGCAAATGAAAAATGCATGTATGTTTAACATTGCTCTGTAATGACCGGGAGCTAAATGTACGACTAGCTTAGTAGTTAAATATAGTGCTCTTGCCAAGAGTTGAAATTTAAAAAATATTCACCGGTCATCCCACAAACTTGCTTGTGGTGGCATTTGACTCAGAACAATACTGAACTGAGCAAAGCTACACCTCAATGTCTTTTCAGGGACACATTATCCCCTCAAATTAACATTTGCAAAACTAGCTCAATAGTCTTAAACACAACATCCACACATGCTGGGTGTGCAGGCCCAAGGTTTTTTTTTGCTAATTTCTTATCTGTGCCAAATTATAAACAGGTTTTCACCTACCGTGACACCAGATACTAGTCATAACTTGACTCTGATGCAATCATGCTTCAGGCAACACGATTGTGTAGGTGTTCTTCTTTCAGTGCGATAGGATCAAATCATCCAAAAAAATAATAAACATCAGGAGTCAGAAACCTGTGTGTTGTGTGAGAAATCAAATGGAGCAGACACATTGCTTTATCATAAATTTGAAAGTCAAAAGGACCACAAGACCTAGGATTTAGCACAGAACAATTCATGTCTTTTGTGAGTTTCCTGTGTGAATACACAATGGAAACTATAAAGAGGTCAAAGTCCAGACAGGAAAGAAACATCGTTGTCTCAGAATGACATTTACATCGATCAGCCACAACATTAAAACCACCGACAAGTGAAGCGAATAACGTGAATTATCTCGTTACAATGGCACCTGGCAAGGGGTGGGATATATCAAGCAGCGTGTGAACGGTCAGTTCTGGAAGTTGATGTGTTGGAAGCAGGAAAAACGGTCAAGCATAAGGATCTGAGTAACTTTGACAGAGGCCAGACTGTGATGGCTAAACAACTGGATTAGAGCGTCTCCAAGACGGCAGGTCTCGTTCACAATATGCAGTAGTCAGTATCTATCAAAAGTAGTCCAAGGAAGGACAAGTGGTGAAGTGGCGACAATGTAATTTACATTACATTTACATTTACGGCATTTACTAACTTGGGGTTAAGGGTCTCGCTCAGGAACCCAGTGGTGGTATGCTGAAGGTAGGATTCGAACTCATGACCTCTTGATCTGGAGGCAAGTATCCAACCCACTAGGTGCACATGGGAGGCCATCTGGCGCAAAACCACAGAAAAGTTATTGTGGTACAAATTGCTGAAAAAGTTCATGCTGAATATGATATGATGAGGTGTCAGAACACACAGCGTTTAACACTGTACGTATCAACAGGCTGGTCAGAGCACCCATGCCGACCTCCTGTCCACTGCCGAAAGCACCTATAATAGACATGAGAACGTAAGAAAAAATGTCCTAATTCTGTGTTTCAATTCCTTACGTTTGATTTGAATGCTTACTGCTGTTTAACGGAAATAATTAGAGCGCTGAAGGAAAAAAAATCAGAAATTTTGCACCATATTGTGTACTGTACTACAGTCTCCCCTCCGAGACAATGCCTTTTGAGAGCAACGCATTTCCCCATCACACACATGCCAAACAAAGTTTCACTAAAAATAAACATGCGGGCCTCATCTCCAGGGCATTCTGCCATCCTGCTGGGAATGCACAACCATATGCTTAGCTACTCCTCTCTAGCGCTGTTTCCAATGTCCGTCACATGACACTCGGGGCTCGTTAACGGGCCGCTCTCGGAGAGCCACGCGCCAAGTGGCCGACAGCAAGAAAACAATAATGAGTCGAGTGTGGGGACAGTATGCTTAAGCCAGAACAGAAGCAGGATGAAGATAATTACTACTTAATTCATTCCAGTCACCTTAGAATGAACCTGCACGGCTTTAAAGCACACCTTCGAAAGCGAGAGTTTCGTACAGGCTCTCCCTCTCAGTCCTCAGGTTTCCCCCACCCACTCTCCAAAAAGTAGATTTTCAGTGCTTTCGCAACTTTCCCTGGATTACGATTATGTAAATGTTCAGACATAACAACCACTCCACTCTGCAATAGGGTG
This sequence comes from Bryconaethiops microstoma, assembly GCA_037577275.1. Lineage (NCBI taxonomy): Eukaryota > Metazoa > Chordata > Actinopteri > Characiformes > Alestidae > Bryconaethiops > Bryconaethiops microstoma. Next base: position 5,305,442 of record JBBJLS010000039.1, on the reverse strand, counting down.
GCTTTTGTTTTCATAAAAATATAATTAAGTCCTTTCTCTAATACATGAACACACATTTGTTCCAACCTCAAGGCTGTGAACCACAGAGAAACATACAAATTAAGGCAGATTGCATGATTTAACAGTTGCACAACACAAAACAATGCTTAACGATCCAAACACACATTTACCACCCGAACTGAGACCACCAGGCTGGAGCTTCTTGTATATATACGCCTCGTATATTTCCGATTTAACAGATGCTCAAACAAGCTGGAATCAAGTCAACTTTGGTAGAAATCCAGCAGCTTTGTTTTTAAATATTACTCAAAAACGGTAAAATAGTATCAGTAGAGTATCAATTGTATACGTTAATCAATATGTTGTATACTTTAATCAATAATCAATAATCAATATAGGGATTCATATAATGTGTCCTCACACGTATCCCACATGAGAAACTGCTTTTTTCATGGGACTAACTTTTTCAGAGTTCGTCTGCATCTGGTTTTCTTTTACATTAAAAAACTAGTGTACTTCAGCATATTGCATAATACATGTAACTATTAAGGGCCTGCCAAGGGTGAAGTAGGGGGAGATTTGGACAGGACAAGCAGGAAGTCCAAGACTACATTCAAATTACACATGGCACTAATCCAGTGCCTGGTATGGGCATCAAGCCGTTATCAGTAGAAAACACTGGATCAAATATTGAAGGGGGAAAAAGGGATGGGCCCAGTCCAATTCTGCTACAAATCTAAGGAAGTAAAGTGAAGTAAAACAGGTCAAATGATAAGATAAATAACAAAACCACAGTAAATATAAAGTCTTTAGTCAATATTAGGTGAAAACAGTCGGAGTAAAGGAGTCATCGAGGAGTTAGACCATGTTATATATATACAAAATAGCTCATTTTGAAGCAAAGCAGCTTCTAAGGAAAACGACATTGGATCAGTACTGGCCGATACTCAGTTTTAGTCTCAGAAATGGTTTTGCATCATGTTTAAATAAAAGGCAACTTTTTGACTGACAGGCATTTTAGGAGCTGTTCAAATACACAACCTGTTCAATGAAATATCTCGAAGGCAGTCACTTAACAGATTAACACACTCCCCATTTTGTCACTGCCCGCCATCACAATATCAAGGTCAAAGACCCTTTATCTGACTAATTGAATTCAGTACAAAGTACAATAAAAACAAGGCACTAGATAAAACATTCTGGGCCAAAATCAGGGTTGAAAGCTAAACTGGAAATGGTCTCGAAGTTAAAAGTAAACCTGCTCCTCTCAGTGCCACCAGAATAAACTTTGCTGTATCGAATTTACTCCTGTAGTCCAAGAGGTGTCCAAAACAGGCTTTATACTCGGAATCTCACTTGTGAGAAACTCACTACAGCTAATCTGCATAACTGCATAACTGATTCCACAGCTGTCTTTACTTCTCCCTGGCTTCAATTTCCTTCTCGTCCCTCTAAACCCCTTAATTTATATTTGGGGTACTCGGCGGTGTAAACACAATTTTTAAGTCCTTGCTATCGTCTGGAAATCAAGGCCTGAACTACAGTAATGATGCCATTTACCTTTCAGTTAGGTGCTGTACTTAGTTCTCCTCGAGTACTTTGATACGACCAAAAGAATGAGAGGCTTGTTAACCCCAGCGAGAGGTCGCCCCGGCCCCCTGAACAAACTTCCAAAATACGGCCGCCTGACATTTATACTGTGCGAAAGCATGCAGGCAAAACAGAGCAAGCGCTTGTTTGTTCATTACTTGGTGCCGCTTTAGAGCTCTCCTCCAGGTAAGACACAGCAAACACAGCATAGAGGCATATTCACACACCACCACGCTACGAGCCAATGAGCCAGAAGGGACTTGTACCCACCTTGGTCCGTCACACCCTAACACTGCCTACCCCACTTTTTCTCCTTTAAGAGTGTCTCCAGAGCTAGTGCGAAACTGAATGATGGAATAGGGGGAGCATTCGACCAAATATCAGGCTTAGTCTCAGCCATGCTTAAAAAAAAAAAAAATCCAATAATGTCAGCAATAGCTGCGACAACAGCCAAGCAGCAGACCCTCACCTGGGATTAGCAACAAGATTATTTCTTATGTAATCTGGGAATGGCTGGGCGACGTCAAGGCACCAATCCAAGTTACGACAACACACAAAAACTGTTAGAGGGCAGGCCAAGATCAATATATCGGTCAGCTGACTAGACTAACGATATTTGGGCACTGTATATTTACCCATATTAGATCAAATCCAATTTTGGAGGAACTTCATTCATTTCTGAGAATTTGAAACATCTTTTGTTCGTATACCACTTTTTACATTGCTAAGCTGGCAATTACCAGATATTCGTGTTTATTAGAGGAATACGGTCTGAACTGATTAACCTGAACACATGGTTAAAACAGCAAAAATATACAATGCATGAAGCTAACCTTCAACTGAAACATTGTAATAAGAGCTAATGACAAAATTACAAAAACCAACAAGAGCAATGAAAATTCCCTACAATATTTACATTTGCGACTGTGAGTTCTACTAATTATTTGGTTTTAAGAAATGTGACATATATATTTGACCATTCACAGTTGACAGTTCAGTAAAACACTATTTAGCTAAAACTATCTGTTCAATGCTTCGTTAAACAAAGTTTAAATTCTGACCACAATTCGATATCACTGATTACTGTAATTATTTTAGCTTCTCTCTTTTTTTTGTCAAAAACATTTCATGCTAGAATTATCGAACATGTTGACTATAGTCAGTTCAATAGTCAACATATCATATGTATACTTTCTTCATATTTCTCCATGTATGCATGTACGATTTGTTCATATTTTAATAAATACAGAAGACTGTAGAAAAAAAAACAGCTCTGAAAACACAGTAACCACAGTAACTAAGTAAAGGAATGAATAGACCTGATCAATGTCAGGTTTATTCATTCCTTTATTTATTAACTTTTCTTCTTCTTTTATCTCTCTATTCAGCCCTTTATCTACCACAGGTCTTTAGCTTGTGGTCTCATTTAGGATTCCTGTCCAATTTGGCTCCTTAAAATAAGCATCTGTTTTCCACAGATCCTCAGCTGGGCCCTATAAGAAGGAATCCAGAAAAGACTCAGAGCTACGACACAATATTCAAATGGGAACATAAGAGGTCAAGCTAAGACTACTACTGCTCGGAAGCACACCGTCGGGACCGATTTTTATTAACTGGATCATGTCTTTGAACGCTCAGTGGCTGTGTTTCCGAATGACTACTTAAATACTTGTTCTCAGTTCAACCCCTTTCACACAAGCTTTTCATAATTAACCATATTTTTCAGTATGTTCATTTGTTTTGTAATCAACATAATATTCCAGTTTTTGTATTTGGAATAGTTTTATACATCCCTTTTTACAATGAATGAACCGAAGATGCCAAGAGATGGATTTGTTGTAATATTGTGTCAGATAAAGAGTCAGGAATTACAGTGTGTTCATGGTCAGCTGAACGGAGAGCCACTAGCTACTATCGCTGTCTTGGACTCCCACCCTTGCTGTGGCTAAACGAGTGACTGAGGACACACTTAGCTTCTTCACCTGAAGCAGGTCAAACTATAAACACACAAATTCATGTTTCATGAATGTTTAAACATTGTTTACATTTACATTTTACGGCATTTAGCAGATGCTTTTATCCAAAGCGACTTCCATTACCACAAGGGGCTGTCTCTCCCTGGAGCAACTTGGGGTTAAGGGTCTTGCTCAGGAACCCAGTGGTGGTGTGCTGGAGGTAGGATTCGAACCCACGACCTCTCGGTCCAGAGGCAAGTATCCCACCACTATGCCACCACCACCCCATTGTCTGCTATTTTGTTCAGATTTTGGCTAACTTCACCTGGGTGAAGCTTCTCAGGAGCATATTTGTGGTCAGTCACTCAAAGATGATCTTGAAATAGCCTAGTTTTCCTATGTCAAAAAAACCAAAAACATATTTCTAACATAAAATTAGAATTAAAATGTTAACTACATAACAGCTAATATTAATACAATCATTCATTTTACAACTCTTTTACTTTCGTGCCCTACTGCCTCTTTAAGCCTTCCATCCTTCCCATCTTGAACCCAAACAATTACAGCTATGTCCTTTCAACAAAAGCTCTCAGTTATAAGAGATACAAGCAGCTACCCACACACACCTCAGTTGCCACGCTTATTTCTTTCCTATGTGTATCTGAAATGACTAAAATAGATCATTATGAGAAGCTTACACAGATCAACCACTTGCATAGAGAAGGGGGAAGTTAAAAGAAGACAGGAAACAGGAGTTTCTAAAACTTCAAAAAAATAAATAAATAAAAAAATAATTAAGACACACAGGATGAAACTCCTAACTGCGTTGACTGTGCCAGACCTGGTAGATCACCAAAACTGTCATCGCATAAACAGCACTTAAAGCGTTCATCTTTGAGAGTGAAAATTAATCTCCTCTGAAAAAGAAAAAAAAATCCACAGGTGTCCATCCTTCCACGGTGAGAAGAAAACACAACACCAATTGTGTGAAAGGATGTGCAGCTGTTGAAGAAGCCGTTACTGAGAAAAGGAAATTAAGACACCCTAATTTGGACATCTGAGATGAGGAATGAGGTCGTATGGAGTAAATGTTTCATTGTGATAACTTGGAGCACGAAGAGCAGAAAACGGCACCACGTTCTAAGAATTAACTCTGGAGGTGTTTTGCAAAAAGCATCGAAAATCCTTGCAGATTTCTGAAGAAAAACTGAAAGAAAGTCTCTCGATTAGAACAGAAGCTGTAATGGAGAAAAAATGTGGGGCACGAAATACTGAAAAATAATGTATATAGTTTTGAGGTTTCTGTGTGAAATGATCTGTTAAATATATGTTAAATAGACATTCTTCGGTTTTGCCTAATGCTGACAAATGAATCACTTTGACAGAAAATTAAACAAAAAGGTGTGTGTGTGTGTCTGTCTGTGCGTGAGTTTGTGTGTCTGTCTGTGCGTGAGTGTGTGTGTCTGTCTGTGCG
>JBBJLS010000039.1:5283832-5295369 GCA_037577275.1 Bryconaethiops microstoma | reverse complement strand
ATGGAGCTGCTTTGTGCACTGGGACACAGTCATGCTGGAATAGAAAAGGTTCTTCCACAAACTGGGTCCACAAAGTTGGAAGCATGGTCTTGTTGAAAATGTCTTGGTCTGCTGAAGCATTAAGATTGACCTTCACTGGATGTAAGGTGCCCAAATCCTGAAAAACTGTCCCAATACTTTTCTCCATATAGTGTGTGTGGGCTGATGATGGAAACATTTTTTTGCGAAAGTTTTCAGTGTATTGGCCATTTGGCCAAATGCTCTACAGAATGAATGAACACCGATTATCACAGAAACTCCAAAATCTTGCGGAAAGTCTTCCAAGAAGAGTGGAAACTGTTATTGCTGCAATGGGGGACGAACTCCATATTAAAGTCTATGTAGTTTAATCCAATGACATAATGATGTAATGGTCAGGTGTCCCAATACTTTTGTCCATAGTGTACTTCTACCGTTGGGCTTGCTAGAGAAGCTTTTTCAGTGCGTGATTGCTTTGTCCAGACTGACATCTAGTGGTTTTGTTTCGTTTTTCTGTTTATCCTGCAGGTTTAGAGCACATGCCTCAGCAGCAGGAGGCGATGGTCTGAGTGTCTGAGATCCAAAACTGGAGAAGAAACCGAGGAGGACCATCACTGTTCCAATTAACGTTCAGAATTTCTCCTCATTTCTTCATTAACTGTGTGTATTATATCGAGCAGGATGCCTGATTTGGCTGTGGAGAAGGTTGTTGTCCACCCCTTGGTTCTGCTGAGTGTTGTAGACCACTTTAACAGGTAATGAAAGCTTTAATAGTGTGACTTTTGGAAAAATTGTTAACTCACTCTCGCGCTAGCTGTGTCATTTAGCATAGCTAACGCTACACAGCTATATCAGCCTAACCAGCATCAACAACTGCTCGAATATGCTTTATTTTACTATTTTAAATCTGCTAGTATTCCCCGTTATGGTCTGAAGTTGAAACCAGATATTGTTTTGGACAGAAAATGATAGCTTAAAAGGGGGTCGAACTAACATTAGCATATTAGCAACCTGCTTGCTACGGCTAAAGGAACACCTACCGTTTAAAATTACTCCCTAAAAGTAAATTTACCTGTTTAGATACGAAACTACAATGCGTATCAGTTAGTGGGCTGGTTATCTATCTTTTTGCCTTTGTGCGGCATAATGTGAAGGTTAAATGTGAGGTTTCTACTTAATTTGACAGCTAAGCTAATGGAGCTAATGGAGCTAGCAGCAACGTTTCAGTACAGTAGACTATTGACATTTTGTTTTACTTGTACGTCCTTTCTGACCTCTAAAGTCGGTTTTAATTCAATTTTATACGGGTAATGAAGTCGTTTCCTTTTTTTGTATACGTTTGCTGTTGTGTTAATGGTTATTTCTAGACTTTATACATTTAGCTGCTAAAGAAACACAGGCTGTTCACCTGAAATCTTAACCACTTTGGAACCAATTCATATATGCATTATGTGGACAAAAATATTGGGACACACCAATTTTCAGGGTTTGGGCTAGGCCCCTTACTTCCAGTTAAGGGCAATATTAATGCTTCAGCAGACCAAGACATTTTCCACAACGCCATGCTTCCAACTGTGTGGACCTAGTTTGGGGAAGAACCTTTTCTCTTCCAGCATGACTGTCCCCCAGTGCACAAAGCGAGCTCCATAAAGACAGGCTGGATGAGTTTGGTGTGGAAGAACTTAATTGACTCACACAGAGCCCTGACCTCAACCCCATCCAACACCTTTGGGATGAACTGGAATGGAGATTGGGAGCCAGACCTTCTCATCCAACATCAGTATCTGACCTCATAAATACTCTACAGAATGAATGGGCACAAATTCTTCACAGAAACTCCAAAACCTTGTGGAAAGCCTCTAAGAAGATTGGAAGCTGTTATAGCTTCAAAAGGGGGACCAACTCCATCTTAAAATCTCTGCATTTGAATGCATTGTCATTAAAGGCCCTCTTGGTGTAATGTTCAGGTGTCCCACTACTTTTGTTCATATAGTCTATGATCAACTTCTCAGCTGCATCCTTCCCAAGCTTACATCTTGATTTTGTATGCACAGAATTGGAAAAGTTGGAAGCCAGAAGCGAGTGGTGGGCGTACTGCTTGGCTCTTGGCAGAAGAAAGTTCTTGATGTGTCCAACAGCTTTGCAGGTGAGTTTGTGTGCAGTTTGTTTCACTGTATTGTCTCAAGATTGAGTAGTATTAAAATTAGTTACAATATTAATTGCATTCTTCCACAGTACCTTTTGATGAAGATGATAAGGATGATTCTGTATGGTTCCTGGACCATGACTACCTGGAGAATATGTATGGCATGTTCAAGAAAGTCAATGGTAAGACCTATCATACTGTAACACCACATGGATGATAGGCTTCATAATTTTACAGTTAAATATAAACTGTTAGTTTGATAGAATATTGTTGATACCTAATTATTAATACATGTTTTTTTTGTTTGTTTTTTTACAGCCAGAGAAAGAATAGTTGGCTGGTACCACACTGGGCCCAAACTGCACAAGAATGATATTGCCATCAATGAGCTTATGAAGCAATACTGTGCAAACTCAGTATGTAACAGTCTAGTTTTCACCTGTTAAATTGAACAGCTTGTATAAAATATTGCTGTATTTTTTAAATGTTTAACACCTGTTTCTGTTTTTGATAGGTTTTAGTAATCATTGATGTGAAACCTAAAGATTTGGGACTGCCAACTGAAGCTTATATCTCTGTAGAGGAGGTGCACGATGTAAGTTATTTTTTAAATTTTGTATAAAATAAAAGGGGATGGCGTGGTGGTATTTGTAAGTGGCTGGGTAAGCTTTAAGCCATCTAAAATCTTACCTTGTTGAACAGAGGTGCACATCTCGGGTCCTGGAGGGCCGCCGTCCACCACATTTTGGTGACACTCCCTTTTCAGATACACCTGATTGAACTCTGTTATTCACAAGATTTAGTGAGTGTGTTGGAGAAAGGGAACTAACGAACTCTGCTGGATACCAAACCTCCAGGGCCATAGTTGTGCACCTTGGCTGCAAAACAGTGTACACTATGCACAGAACCTGAAATATTGTTCTGTTGTACTGTGATTTGAAACTGCTGCCACTGTGACAAGTTTTCTGTTTTATAACTTTATACATTAGAGGCCTCAAATATGCCAAAATGATCTTAGTTTTGAGATTTATCAGACTTAACACTTTGTATGCCGAATTCTGTTCATCTTTCGCTGTAGGATGGTACTCCCACGTCTAAAACATTCGAGCATGTTACCAGTGAGATTGGAGCTGAGGAGGCGGAGGAAGTGGGTGTTGAGCACTTGCTTCGGTAAGACGTGTGTTTTAAATGCTTGCTAATTAAATTATTTCTGTATAGTTAAAGAAGACAAGTCAGTGTTGTGTTGTTTTTTTTTTAATTAATTTATTTTCTTCTTTGTCTTACAGGGATATCAAAGACACAACTGTAGGCACTTTGTCTCAACGCATCACCAATCAGGTGCACGGTTTAAAAGGCCTCAACTCCAAACTGTTAGACATCAAGAGCTACCTGGAGAAGGTTGCGACAGGCAAGCTGCCCATCAACCATCAAATCATCTACCAGCTGCAGGACGTGTTCAATTTGTTACCTGACGTCAATCTGCAGGAGTTCATCAAGGCTTTCTACCTCAAGACCAATGACCAGATGCTTGTGGTGTACCTGGCCTCACTCATCCGTTCTGTTGTGGCGCTTCACAATCTCATCAATAACAAAATCGCCAACCGTGACGCCGAGAAGAAAGAGGGCCAAGAGAAAGATGACAGCAAGAAGGAGAAGAAAGAAGATAAGGATAAGGATAAAGACAAGGACAAGGAGAAGGGTGACGCAGCTGCGAAGAAAGATGACAAAAAGGAAAAGAAATGAACTTTAAATCCTGACACAAACTGACAGTCTTGACTAAAGTGAAAAGGAAATTTGCGTTTCTTCCTTTCTCCAACAACAAACCACAGGATTAGTCAAGCATTGTTTGTCTGTTTTGATATAGAGGACTTCTTATTTTCATTTTGAGTAAAAAACATAAAACCGAAATGGCAGTTCAGTTTAAAGGACGTTTTGTGTCTTTTTGAACTGGTCCTTGTACTGCTTGTTTGCGTCTGTTGTACAACTCCAGGAAAATACACAAGTTCAGTGTTAGAGTCTAGACTTCGTGTTCACTACATACAGAAATATTGCCAGGAAAAGATTCACCCAACATGCATTTTGTCTGTAAAATGGATTGAAATCCATTTCCAGTAAACACGGTCACAAGTCACAAGAATGAACGGTATGCTTTCCCTTCTCAATTGTATTTTATTTGTAGAAATTAAAGGCATACTTTTCCCTTATAAATCTGGAGTTTGGAAGTCTGAGTATGTAAAGGTAAATATTATTCATCTGTGATCTGATCCACTCTACGTGCACAAAAATACACTAAAACAGTAGAAACAGCGGAGATTAAGTTTTAATTATGTAGACAAGGTGGCATATGTTTGACTGTTGTTTTTATTGTGTCTTCTTAGTCTTGAGTCCCAAAAAGTTGCAGATCTTCATAAGCATGAGTTCCACAATTTCCTCCTCTTCTGAAGACTAGGAATGAGAGAACATTGTCACCAAACTGAGGTTGTCTTTTTTTCAAAATAATTGTTTTTCTGCATTAGACAAGATACTAAGCTTTGGGTATTAATTGCTTACCCACTTTCTTGGGAAAGCGTTCCATGAGATTTAGGAGTGTGAGGGAATTTGTGCCTATTCAATCTAAAGTAGTACTTGTGGTCAGGCATGGTGTATTAGTTCATCCCAAAGGTGTTTAACTGGGCTGAGGCAGGGCTTTGTACATAACCACCGAAGCTTCTCCACAGCAGAATGATCAAACCATGCCTTAATGGATCTTGCACGTCCCCCCCTGCTATAATGGTTCCAGCGCCCATGTGTGATTCATTCTCCCACAGAAAGTGTTTTCTTTGCTCCAGAGCCCAGTAATTGGGTGCTTTATGCGTTTACAAGTTTTTGCTTTGTGCAGTGATTTTATGTGCAACTACCTTTTGGAAATTTCATGAAGCTTGCAACGCTTTGTATGCAGAATAATAGCAGTTGACCAGGGCAAATCCAGAGGATCACATATGTCATATACTGACTTGGTTGCATCTTATGGCAATGCCTTAATTAAAGCACGACCCATTCTACTGCCAGTGTTTGTCTATGAAGATTGCGTGGCTATGTGTTGGAGTATCTGCACTCAGCAGTGAAAAGTGTCCACATACTTATGTTCATATAATGCATGTGAAGTTCAAATGCACAGTGTGTATGTGTGAGAGAGAGGGGGGGATACCTTGTGGTGTCGTCGTTCCTGGCTGAATGCTTCAAGGATGACAGAGATGAAGAGGTTCAGCACCACAAATGTCATGAAGATGACGCAAGAACCAATGATGAACGCCCCAAGCACTGGGTTCAAATCCAAAACCTGCTCACATGACACAACAAACATGGCGTGTAGCTCAGGTTTGAATCAGTAAGGTGTCGACAAAGCTTTACTTACCTCATTGTAATTGAATATGCCAAGCTGCAAGCTGACCATGGCCACAGCCGCATCTTTAAGAGTCTTGTACGTATACAACTTCCAGCCAAACAGCAAGTTGCTCTATAGCAGAAAAAAAAAATCATAGAAATGTCAATGGTCATAGTAATACAGTCACAAATCAAGTTGTAAATTGCAATATCTGACTGGCGAATGATATTTAGACAAGTGTCTTGGACTCTCACAACAATGGAGTAGGCCAGGAACATGATGAAAATAACCACAATGAAGCTGGAGATGTCAGTCCATGCCCGCTGTAGTGTGGAGATGATCATGTTGAGTTTGGAGTTAAGGCGCATCAGGTGCCACATTTTTATTGTGGACAACAAAACCAGGAAAGCTATGATATATCCCAGGACCGAGGCTGCTGCAGCGGTCTCGTAGAAGCTTGAGAACCTAGAAAGAAAATTGGAATATTGCTATTTCTGCAGGGTGTGTGTAAATAAAGCACATGGAGGAACTTAAATAGTGCTTTTACTGGTGTTTATGGTCTAGATAATACTTCAGATCCTGGTTCCCCTGCACCATCTTCTTGATGAACACAGAAAAAGCACTCCAGCTTAAAATAATTATGGCCAGTTCTAAAAGATTCCATTTGTTCCTGAAGTACTCCCACTTCTGCTGCTTCATCAGCCTGCACTGTAAAATAAATTGTAGTTTAAGACTGGATTTTAATTTTTTTTCCTTGATATTGAGTTCTGCAGACCTACATTGAACCTACCTGCAAAAACATGTAATAGAAAATGAATAAGAAATAGATGGCCTCAGAGACCACTGTATGAATGTCATCCGCGGTCTGTAAAAGACGTACATTCTGGAGCTCACTGTGATACTGGAATGCTCCTGGGTAAAACAAAACTCAACATTATCTTTCAGTGATAAAATAATTTCATTTTCTGCAGTGTAACAACTTCCTCACCAACTGCGATGTCCTCCAGGATCAGTGTCACAATACAGAAAAGGTTGACGTTAGCGTTGTATACAGTGAACTCCACGAACAGTGCTCGAGTGTATATGTCCAACCATGCGTTGTCAAATAGATCCTGTAACATGCTGTAGAGAAGAAAGGGATATTTAATTGAATTGAATTTGATTTGTTTTGGAAAACAGTCCACAGCCCCTAAAAATCCATGAAAATGAACCCAATTCCACAACAACTTACCGGTTAAGAACTGATCAGTATAAGGGTCTATTTGTCACACGTGAATGCGGCACCTGGGGAGCAGTGTGTCGGGCGGTACTTTGCTCAAGAGCACCTCAGGGGTGACACTGGCAGTCCTGGGATTCAAACCAACAACCTTACAATCACATGAGCAACTCCCTAACCACCAGGCCACCAGCTGTACCATATACAACACATACTAATGTTTAGCAGCTCTTCTGGATGGGTTTTGAAGAAATGTACATTTATGGTGTACATCCACCAAAGATTTGAAACGGTGAACAAAATTCAAGACACCTGCTGCAGAAGAAACCAGCCTTCAAATGCGAACCACCAGGGCAAGACCGTCTGACAGACCTTCTTACTGCCCCCTGGAGGGCTAGAGATGCAAGTGACCAGGTCCTTGGTGAAAATGTGAGACTCTGGCAATCTCTTCATGCCCTGAACCTGCAGCCCAGCACGACTGTAGCACTCTGGCTTGGAGAACTGTGAAGGGCCCAGCAGCCTCAATTCCATTTCCTATGTCATATGATGTTTAGCAACTGTTTTGAATGGGTTTTTTAAGAAATGTACACCTTCCAGAAAAGCCGCCACTTGATTTACTTCTTAGGGCTCTACACTACAAGAGGCAAGGTTGTTGGTTCAAATACAACTCTGAGTAGTTTAAAAAAAAGGCAGCTGGTGACCTGGTGGTTAGGAAGTTGTCCCTGTGGTCGGAAGGTTGTGGGTTTGAATCCCAGGACTGACAATGGCACCACTAAGGTATCATCCTGACACACTGTTCCCCGGGTGCTGCGTTCCTGACTGCCCGCTGTTTCACTTAGTGAATGGGTTAAATGCAGAGAAAGAATTTCAAACTGTTCACAGTGTGTGGTGTGTTCACACAGGACTTGACTATATAGGCCACTTTACTCTAAGTAATTTGAATGATAGAGTGGGCTGAAGAGTGGGCATTTCACAAAGAAGATCTTAGCAAAGTATCAATCTTAGCAAAGTTTTTACCTGCTTGCATATTCCTCATTAGGGCCCAGGTCCACTGCAAAGCCTCCGCCTCCATAGAGAGCCACATCACCCCACACAGGGTGCGCTCGGAGCGCAGACTGAGTTTGGTACTGCCAGGGCATGAGCAGGACATTGGACGTGTTTACATCTACCGAATCGTTCCAGCCTAGACCGTAAGAGCTTGTGTCCTCCACGTCCCAGGAGTACGGAGCATGGCAGTCAGGAACATACTGGCTCATGACACTGCCCGTCCTGCAGGAGTCCTTTCGTACCCGAACCTGACGGAGACGAGGATTTCCCACAAGCTTTGAGTTTCCGTCAGTGACGAAACCTGAGGAGGTGGAAATCAAACTCATCAGAGATTTAATCAACACATTCACCTCTGATGGCATCCATGGAACAACCAACCTGTTACCAATGTTCAAATCCATTCTTTCACACTGTGGTTGAGTAAGGACCTGAATATTGTCCAAAGAGGTTCTGGAGGAGGGTGGAATTCGCCCATGCGTACACATCTTCATGGCTCATGCTGTCAGAGATACCGTTGCTGAAGCTCTGCTGCAAGTGCTGAGTGAGGAAGTAAGCGTTTGGATTCCGCTGACCATATGCAACCATGAGTAACATGCACAGGAAGCCTACGTAAACTGCAAGGGAAACAGATCTCTTAACACTCCTTCTTAACACTCTTTCAAGTAAAACTACCTGAATATACGTTTCTTCTTACTGAAAATCTCTTTGATTAAGGCGAAAGCTTTCTGTTCTTTGATCATGTTGTCCTTCATTTTCCCAATATCAGAAGGAGGAGGGGGCTGGTAGTAGCTACACGTGCTGTCCCTCCTGGAGATGCGGACATCATCAGGATCATCTGTAGGCAGGAACATAACTTTATCCTCTAGTTCAGGGGTGTTAAACTCCGGTCCTGGAGGGTCCAGCACAGTTTGGTGGTTCTCCTATTCAAACACATTCACTAAACCTGACAATTAACTGGTGAGGTGAACCAGGAGTTTCTGAGCAGGGAAATCACCAAAAAACGTGCTGGACCACGACCCTCCAGGACTGGAGTTCCACACCCCTGCTCTAGGCAATCAGGTCATTAAATTTACCTGATTTGATTGGCAAATGTCATGAGATCTTTACAGAGCATGTTTAGAAGTTACCTGAGAAAGTAGGCACCTGGTTCCTCAGCAAGTAAATATAGTCACTGTCATCGTCATCATCAACAGATTTCACCACTAAAGCGAAGAAGATTGCAAAGCCGAGTACCTGCCAAGTAAACGAAGTCAAAACAGGGATAATACTAAACTAAACTAAACTTCTTTCATTAAAATGTAGTATTTTGCCCAATGTCTCTTACTTTTACAGGCTGGGTGAGAAGTAGACTCTCAAAGAAAGACACCGTCATAGAAATGAGCCAGCTGATGGAGCGCTCTTTTCCATACGTCAGTCCGTACATCATAGTGAAGTATGCAGACACTCCACTCGTGGCTGCCACAAGAAACCAGCCCACGAACAAGAACCACCAGGGCAAGCCCTTCTGACAGCACTTCTTACTGCCTCCACTTGTGCCCGCTGGTGGGCTAGAGATGCAAGTGACCAGGTCCTTGGTGAAAAGTTGAGGCTCTATCAATCTCTTCATGCCCTGAACCTGCAGCACAGCACGACTGTAGCACTCTAACTGTGAAGGGCCCAGCAGCCTCAACTCCTTTTCCAGATTCTGGAGCTGCTTGTAGAGATGGTGTCGGTAGAGTTTATACGCTGAAAAGAATTGCTTTTGGATATCTTCAAAACCAAATTTTCCCAGAGTGAAGTCCTGTTGTTGGATGATATCTTCCACCATGGACAATAATTTGTTGATTTCTGTTTCATCTGATACCAGCGCTGCCTTTGGAACGGGGCACTTCACTGCTTTAGCAAGCGAGCGAAGTATTCTTCTTATGTCCTGTAAAACAGATGGATGGATGGATGGATGGATGGATGGATGGATGGATGGATGGAAAGAAATTCTTAGGTATTGTGTTCCAACAACAATGCATTTGACAGCATTTAGCAGCTTAATAAAAAAAAAGCTTTGCAAAAACGTCAATATATAGTACTGTGTAAAAATTAGAGGTCACACTTTCTTTCATCTTATTTCCAGTTAACATGGCAGTTAAAGGAATTGTGAATAATGCTAATGTGGTGAAAATGAATGAAAGCCAGTAGATATCGATTAGTATTAAGGCCAGTGTCCAGCACAGTTAGATAGTTCCCCTATACAAGGGTCCCCACTAATCCTGGACATTAACGGGTGAGTTGAACCAGGTGTGTTTGACCACGACAATTACTGAACTGTGCTGGACACCAGTCGTACTACACTGAAACTGTGTGCTCCTGAGATTTCATCTTTGAGAGAGAAAATCAGGCTCCACTCTCACTTTAGATCTGTAAAGATCATTTGGCGTTTCTGTCTATTCTTTCACTGTGAGAAGAAAACTCAGCACTGTGGGTGTGAATGTATGTGGAGATGTTCGAGAACCTCTTACTGAGAAAAGGAAACAGACAAAAAAGAAGAAAATCTCCACTAGAGCACTGAAACATCTGAGGTTTAATGGACTGATGGAGTATTAAGTTTGTAATTGGGGTAACTTGGATCACGTGGAGTTTTACAAGACACATTAGACAAATGATCCCTGCAGATTTCTGTAGAAAAAATGAAAGCAAGTCTCCCAAAAAGAATAGAAGCTCCAGTGGAGGCAAATGTGGGACTAAATAAATTCTATATTTTTATTCATCTATATTTATATTTTTATTGAAGCTTCTGACAATCTCTGACTTTTGCACAGCAAAACAATTTTATAATTGTGATATATATATATATATAGAGAGAGAGAGAGAGAGAGAGAATCCTGTATACTGTATATACTCAAATTGTTAAAAATGCACAAGAGGCTGCTGAAGGTATGCACAATGCAATTTTCCGTCGTTTGTCTGAAGTATTGAGACAGTATCACTGAGAGACTAAGTTACTCACTACAACAATTATTTTTAAAAGACTTACTTTGATGACAAATTCCACAGTAATTTCTTCCTGCCTGCACCACTGTGAGAAACTGTCCGGATGCTTTTTCTCCTGCTCAGAAGACTCAAGCTTGGGCTGCTCGTCTGCTGCTTCCTCTTGGATCTTCTTTCGAGGACGAGTGAATCTGAATATGCTCACGATTAAAAGGTTGACAGGGAACATGATGATGGAGCTCTGGATGCCAATCATCACCTGCTGCCAGCTGAACTTGATATTGCCTGTAAGTAGAGGAACCGACGCTTACTTACATTTCTCGATGACCTGTTCTTGTGAGGGGATCAGAAATTCGCAGTTGACCATACACACACACACACACACACACACACACAAACAAACACACACACACACACACATCCAAACACCACGGACTGATAAGTGGAAGTTTCTTGTATGTGCAACATTTCTTTCGTGTGCAATATTTCTGGTGCAACATGTACAGTTTTAAGGGTGAAATATCACTTTGTGGAATGTGCAATTTGTTTGGTGCATTATTGTACCTGTATATATATCCACAGTGTTCATACATTTATATATATACACTCTCTATATATATATACAAACATATATCCAATGTGTAAATAGATGCATATACAGCTCTGAAAAAAAAGAACCCAATTTATTTTTAAATCAGCATCTCTATGAGTACGACAACCATTCCATGCCATTGTCTGTTAAATTCCTACACAAGCACCTCATTCTGCTTTATGAGGGACTGATT
>JBBJLS010000039.1:5215862-5229427 GCA_037577275.1 Bryconaethiops microstoma | reverse complement strand
TTGCTGGGTGTGTGTGTGTGTGTTATCAGTGTCTGACTGTGAGGATGTGTGTTTGCTGGGTGTGTGTGTGTGTGTGTTATCAGTGTCTGACTGTGAGGATGTGTGTTTGCTGGGTGTGTGTGTGTGTGTTATCAGTGTCTGACTGTGAGGATGTGTGTTTGCTGGGTGTGTGTGTGTGTGTGTGTTATCAGTGTCTGACTGTGAGGATGTGTGTTTGCTGGGTGTTTGGTGCTGCACCTCTGTGTTGTCTTGTGTGTTTGTAGCTGTGTGTTTCTGCCCTTGTATGTGAACTGTTGAAGTCTGCTTTACCTCCATCTGCTCTTTCATCCATATTATTTCTTTCAGGAGGACTCTCTCCGTGTTTGTGGCGTCCTCTTTCACTTTTGCGATCTGGGCTTGGAGGGCTATATTTTTCCTCCTTGATGCTCTGGATGGTACCTGTGAGCTCAGAGATGGTGGTCTGCTTGATCATCTTTAGTTGCTGAAGCTCCTCTGTGAGTTGCCTGATGGAGTTGTTCAGCCTGACCTGCATGAGCTATTTAAATTCGGTGAACTCCAACTCAAGGACGGCTAAACTTTCTTTTAGTTGCCTGTCAGAGCTGGAGGGCAGGCGAAGGCCGGGCTCACGGTGGGCATGCTCTCCTCTATCTGTTGTATGTTGTGGTTTTCAAGGAGCTCTTCTTTCAGTACCTCTGCTTTAAGTTGAGGGGAAAGTCTCCTCAAAGGAGCTCAAACAGTTTTCTTTCCTTGAACAATGATGATACTTTTGGAATAGTAAGTGATGGTCAATTCGGGGTTATCCGTGTCTAGATTTTCATTTTCACAGACTATTAATCTGCCTCCACGACCAATGCCTTCTTTGCATATGTGATTATAGTGTTTGCAGAGGACAGACTTCCACTCTGATAGGTAGTCTGTATGAAATATAAAAGTTTTTTATTCTTTTGCCTGTTGTATATTATAGAGGAATATAATATATTATAGGCCTTATCTTAGGTTACAGTCCAGATTTTGATTTTTGTTTGTAGGCTGGGTAGTTAATTCTTAGTTTTCTCTTCAGTTTTCCTGAGTTTCCTCCAGATTTCCTTTTTCTTTTGGTGTATCCACATGAAAGTCCCAGGATGTTATCTAGAAATGTTTTCTATTTCTAATCCACCCTTAGTTTTTTCGTTTTGTCTCACTTTTTGGTCATCATGAGTCTGAACCCCCCTGGTGTAGGGGGTAAAAAACCCTCTCTCTCTCTCCCTCTCCCTCTCCCCCTCCCTCTCCCTATGGTTGTCACTCATAGAGATGCTGATTTCTGGAGCTGTATATACAGGTATACATTGGAGTGTCCTCAGTTGTTAGGTAGCGGCAGACGTTGACAAAAACAGTAATAATGCACCAGAAAAATTGCACATTTCACACAGTAATATTTCACCCCAATTTTACTCACCACCTTAGTTCAGCACAAACTAAAGACGCTTGTTCAGACTGAGATCTGGGGAATTTACAGACCAAGTCAACACAGTGAACTCAAACCATTTCTAGAATGCCACTGCCATTAGGAAATACTGGGTGTACTTGGTATACAACATTGATTAAGCAGTTGGTACGTGTCAAAGTAACATGCACATAAATGCAGAACCCAAGGTTCCACAGCAGAACACTGCTCAGAGTATCACACTGCCTCTGCCAGCTTGGCTTCTTTCCATACTGAATCCTGGAGTCATGTCTTCCAGGTAAGCAACAGACGTATCTGGCTGTCCACATGATGTAAAAAAAAATGTGATTCATTAGACCAGATCACCTTCTTCTAGCAATGACCTTCTCAGTTCTCTAGTTCTGAAGCTCATGTGTCGACTGCAGGCACTTTCAGTGGTGAACATGTGCCGGCATGGGCACTCTGACCGGTCTGCAACTATGCAATGTATGTCCTGACATCTTTCTATCATTGCCAGCATGAACCTTTTTCAGAAATTACCTTCCTTGGTGCAGTTTTGGTGGATACTAACCACTGCATAACTTAAACATCCCATAAGACCTGTCGTTTTGGAGATGCTCTGAACCAGACAACTCAATTTGGTCCTCTCAAAGTCCCTCAGATCTTTATGCTTGCCCAAGTTTTTGCTTCCAACAGGCCAACTCCAAGAACTGATTGTTGACTTGCTAGCCAAGACATCCCACCCCTTGACAGGTGATTGTGATGGACCAGCAGAACAAGACACGTGGGTAATCCGAGTGGCAGTGAGAAGAAGTGTTTATTACAGGAAAAAAAAAACTATTTACAAGAAAAGATGACTTTACCATTATGCTCAACAAAAACTAACTTAATAAAAATAAACAAACAAAAAAAAACTACTAGATCTGTACACTAGTCAATCACCATACATCCAACAACGCCCTCACCTAACTTCAGTCAGACCTTTTATAGGCCCAAACAGGTAGTGGTGTGACGTCACTTTCGGTGGGAAAGTTTTTTTGGCGGGAAAGTTTTGTATATAAGCTAAGCTAGACAAAGGTCCTGTTTCCTCAGCTGCCTGAAAATGTGAAGCCTTCCTCCTCAATAAAGTGCATTTCCAATTCAACCTTTAATTAGAACATTACCCTACATGTAAAACAGTTAAGGCTAACATTTCGATTAAAACAAGCTGTTCAAAATATTTAAATTAGTTTCGTTCTGTCCTTGCAGGTTCTTCACACCCCTGATGGCTCAACAATCACAATAAAGCATATTTAAACAAACTGTGTTACGTCAATCATTAAAATAATTCATGTAAACTATGTAGTTAAATTGTGTGACGGAGGTTTACTCACAGTGATCAACTTCATTGACTTTACCTGTGACATTAATGTTGTGACTGATCGGTGTGTATGAGTTATATAATTATTTGATTTTTAATTTCCTTTTAAATTTGTTTTTAAATGTTGAAGCAACAAGTTATAGTGTGATGTCAAATACATATACTTGTTTAATTTCTGGAAATCTACCCTTAATCTGTTTTGTCTTTCTGGCCCTTAGCCCACCACAAACATTGCATTTTGACTCCAAGATAAACTGGTACTGACTGGGATTGAAATAGGAAGAACTGAGGAAAAATGTAATGGGGGGGGGGGCCTTAAATCATAATTCACATGTGTACAGAGTCTTTTAGAGCAATTACATTAAAACTTAAAAGTCTTTTCATTTAAAAAATTACTTTTTCATAAAAATAAATAAATAAAAAAAAAAATTTAACAACCACACACAAATGAAATATTTTACTTACCACCACAGCCACTCCTGCATGACTTCCCAACATGGGTGGGCAGGGACTAAGAACAGCCAGAGCCAGGAGATAAGCAGCGAACACAATTCCCCCAACAGACATAATACCGAGACCAACATTAGACCTGTAACAGGGCAAACATGTCTTTTCAAGGTTATTACATTTCATGAATTCAAAAATACAACATCTCATTATAAAACTATGTCTACTGTAAGAAAGTATTTATGATTGAGAATGTATACTAAGGTGCAGCTGTTCTATAGGTGCACTTTGCAGGTTTATAATTAACAGTGCACTATCAGTAGTTCAATATCTGAACTGTCCTACCAGCACCACACACACACTACTAGGCCACTACTGTCACTGCTGTGCTGAGAACAGTGCACCACCCAAATTAATAATTGCTCAGCGGTGGCCCCTCTTCACTGATGGACAGGATAAAGGTAGTAAACTGTGCAGAAACAGTCAGTTTACAGTTGATAAACCAACACAGAGCATCTACACGGTTGGTGTTTCTGATAAAATGGCCAGGGGGTCCTCGGGTTACGGCAGTCTCGAAATTTCAAGTTTACGATACTCACTCCCGTAACTAGTTTGGTTTCATGCAGTGGAAGAATTTGCAGTATACGCAGAATACGCAGTAACGTGGCATATGCGTGAGGGAGTTGGCATCCCCCAGTACTCTTCCCTGCGCCATTCTGGACTGTTAAAAGCGCAAGTGTTTTTACACACATTTTTTGTCACTGTATTAAAGTACAGTGTACAGGTAGAGTATATTTATGTCATTTTCCTTTTTCTGTGGCTTAGTTGTGTTCTTATGTTCTAGATCAGGAGTCGTCAAGCTCCGGTCCTGGAGGGCCGGTGTCCAGCATTTTCACGGATCTCCTCCTCAAACACATTCACTAAACCTGTCAATTAACTGGCGAGGTGTTTCTGAGCAGAGAAATCACCAAAACGTGCTGGACCACGACCCTCCAGGATTGGAGTTCCACACCCCTCTTCTAGATTATAATTTTACAGCTATGTTAGGATCGGTAAGTGACTGAGGTGTGTTTCGACTAACACCAAAATTCGGGTTACGTCACTGTCGTAGGAACGTAAAGGTGTCGTAACCCGAAGACCCCTACAAGTAGTGCTACACATAAACTGTGAACCCACCTGAGCAGAACAAACATGGCCACAAAGCATGCCAGAGGGTTCGCAATGTTTCCCAAGACAACGGAGAGGTGAAAGGCCATGGGGCCATAGGGCAGGCAAGAGAAGCTCTGCACAGACGGCAGTACGCCGTTCGTCAAAGCATTGGAGACTCCCAGAAGCACAAGCAGGTAGATGTTCTGTAAATTCCAAAATGAAATGGCAGGCATGCGTTTCTCCACTTCAACCTGTTCCTCTGACACTGCAATTCCTCCATTTTTTAATGGGTGGTCTTCCTCGTCTTGATTTTTCTCAAGCTGTTGCTCTGGGGTCTGCGTGTCCTCAGTTACTGCAGGAGTCCTGACTCTGTATGTCAGCGCAAGGAAGCAGAGGGCAGAGACAGTCAGCATAACAAACAGGAACCAGAAGAAGTCCTGTGCCGGGAAGTTCTCTTTTAAGCGGTGAGCCTGCGTGCCGTTTTCTGTCTCAATGCATTCTAGTTTTTCCACGCCCTGCCCTAGAGCCACAACACAGGGGAAGAGGGCACCGAGGCCCTGACCCACGAAAAACGTGCGGATGTACTCCGGGGGGTACCGGTACATGAAGGGCAAGAAGGTCACATTGGAGGTGCAGCACACAGACGCCAGCACAAACGCCAGCAGCAGGAACGGCACGGATCTCGTCTGCCCGGCGACCGTGGTCACCCGGAACCAGAAGATGGCAAGAAAGGCCGAAGCAACCACTGCAAGAACCTGTATGCTGTGAATGACCACACGTTCGTTCAGTCGTCCAGGAGCGAAGTGGTGAGTCAAAGTGACCGCCACTGGTCCCAGATTTCCAAAGGCAATGAGCACAGAAAGATAAGCGGGCAGATTCCATTCTGCAAATCGAGAAAAAGAAAAACAGAAGTTGGTATGAGGTTTGTGTAATTCCGTCCACTTTTGTCCACTTCAGTTGACAGGACGGTTCGCCACATGAATTACATTTATTCCTGTAGTAAACACCAGTTTGAATTACATTAACACCTAAAATACATATTCATTATTGTCCTTACTCAAAAACACATTATTTATATATATTCTATATCCTATCTCTTGAAAGGTGAAAAAGGTGTAACATAATACACACACACACACACACACACACACACACGTTTACCTTCTGGCAAGATCCTTACAATCACAGGCAGTTCAACCCAAAGTGAGTTTACAGATATCCATGAGCCCATTCCAAACAAGGCCACCAGAATGTGTGTTACAAAGGGATGGTTCCACCATGTGTGTGCCATTTAGCTGCAGGCCTCTAACAGAAAGCCTAGAAAAAAATTATCCCATTACTACAAAAAGGTGATTAATGATAAATGAAGAACATGTTTTAAATAATGCAAAAAAGGCAAGCAATTACCTGTTTTATATTCAATGTATATTTAAAGTACGACTACACTACAGTGGTTTTGCATATACTCTCAAAAACAGCTGGATGCATTCGTGGCAATATGTATGGACAGAAGAACAGAGGTATAAATACCTATGGCTGCACGATTGTAAATCGCTACTGTACAAAAAAAAAGAATTTATATTAGATGAGCTACTTGGTTATAACTTGACCATTAAAAAAATCAATTTCTGTAATATATATATCTTACCAGGCCATAATATGAAGTATAATTTGGTATTAATTAAAATTTTTAACCTATGTTAAATATGCATAATGCATTTGCATATGTAACTTACACTTGGCACCCATTATTCTAGTCCAAATCACAAGACTAACAAGTGTTTTTCTTTTTCTTTTTGCTTTAAACATGACTTCAGAGTGCTTATGATCACAAAATATACTGAGCATGAATCTCTTGACACAGGATGGTATATTAATACTGCACTGACAAATAATGAGCCTTGAAAAATGTTTAAAACTTTTTTTTTTTATTAAAACAGCTGTAACAGCATTAAACATGTAGAAAAATAGTGTATCTAAGAATCAATATAAAAAAGTTATACATGCATGGTATATTTTTTTTAAGACATCTCATAAACTAAGTGTATAAACTAGCTAAACGCTACTGAAAAATGTGCAGCATACATTTAAAATACCAACAAAAGAAAAGTGGGAAAATTAAAAAAAAGGAAATACTGCATGAAAATGATACAATACCACTGTTGGTCTCAACACAGAACGTCTACCACTCTACCAATTTTTTTTTAGGAAAAAAATCATCTGTATATACAATGTCTTTGCCTCTGTTTCCCATATCAAGGACTTTGTTTAAAAGTAGAGATGGTTGGTTCTTGGGGTTCTTGGGGTTCTGGTGCGTCTGTAGTTGTACTACTTTGATTTTCATCGCACTCAACATTGAGAACATTTGTGGTTCGTTCAGTGGTGGTGCTTTCTGAGCTTTTCTCACTTGGCAGTAAAGCTTTCAGTTTGGTGACCATGTCTACCAAGGAGAAGCCTAGATAATTTGGCTTCTTGAATGTGGAGCCAACAATAAACTTCCGGTAGGCTAACTCGGATCGGATTGCCGCTCGTTTCTGAGTGTGGTGCACTCCCTCCATGCTTGAGAGTAGTCGATCAACGTCTTCGACACTTTTACATGGGCCACCATTTTCAGCTACTGTGGCAATAATCACTTTCCTGTTTAACTGCTCTTGCCTTTGAGCATTCTGTCTTTGCTCCATCAGTCTCTTCAGTTTCACTCTGTCAAGGGGTCTCAGACCCGAAGGAATTTTAGATGAAGTCGACTTCTCAAGGGGCGAAGCAGTGGGTGGCCTCACCGACTCCTCAAGGGGCGAAGCAGTGGGTGGCCTCACCGACTCCTCTGCCACAATACCCTCTTCCTGGACACAGGTTCTATCTGGTCTCTTTTTGTTAAAATGATATGAATGACCGAAGGGGTACTCGCCCATTAGCTTGGAAAACGTACAATCTGCCAGGAGTTCTCCAAGTTCCGCAGAAGGTTCTTTGCAGTATTTACCTCCAGGCAGGAAATCTGGGAGAACTTCCTCAATCACAGCTGCAAGGACTTTCATTGTCCTTTCTAAACAAACCTTCAACAGTGTTCCATACTGGTTATCTACATTTGCCTGGCAGAACATAAACACGCCTGAAAAATTATTCTCCTGCATTGGAACCTGAAGGAAAACGTTGGCCACAGGTTCAGGCTGGAGCAAAAGGGAGACGTCTTGGGACCATCGTAGAAGCTTCTTGTAAAGAAGGAAAATGTACTTACTGTAAAGCAAGTACTGGGCCTCACTCTTCAGAAGTTGCCAAAAGGGACCCAGAACTTTACAGTACACAATAGCCACCATACAGACTAGAGTCTGTATGGCCTCGTCATTGGCGTCGTCGCTGACACTATCCAGAAGGATATTTGAATCGTCATTCAGTTGCTGCAGGTCAGACACAAACAGTGCAACGTCCTTGTGATGGTGAACAAGTCCAGCTGCCGCCTCAAAATAGTTAAGAAACCGATTTGACTGATTGATGGGTAATTTGGAAGGATTATTCCTCTCAATGCAAAAGGCAAGCCAGTGCCTTCGGTAACTGCTGTTGAATTCTGCTCTCGGACAAAGGATTTCGCAAGCCATGCTGATGTAGCGAGTGACAGCGCTCTCATTAAAGTTTAGAAAACTTCTAAACCTTGGGTTGTTGTCCCGGCCAAGCTTATCCCCTGTATTGGTCACAATTTCTCTTTCAAAAGACACGATAAGCCTCTCGACTGCTTTCACAATCTCAAAAAAGAAGTAAGTGGTTTGCTGAAGGAAGCTCAAAGGTGGCACTACGCTTTGGTCCTTTTCAGACAAGCCATGGACAACGACCTTCTCATTCAGGTATTTCATTTCAGCATCTTCTCTGAGCATGAGAGAAAAATGATTCTTGAGGAGATCCAAAGACACTTTTTCAGCAGTTTCATTCATAAATCCAAACACTTCTGTAAGCTTTTGCAAAGATAGGAAAAAAGCGTCAAGTAGAGTAACACAATCCCCAGTGTCAGTTCGGAGGTTTTCTTCCAAGTCCAGTGTCTGAACATGTTCAGGCTTACTGCTTATACTTTGTGGATCATGTTCTTCCTTCACATCAGCCATGAGAGGTTCTTGGTAGGAGTCAGGAACACACTCCATTTCCATGTTACATTTGTTTCCACTTTCGCTGGAAGAAAGATTATGTTCAGAGATCTCAAAGGGTTCGCATTCCTCCTTGATCCTAGGGGTCTGGAAGTTAGACTCCTCTCGGACTGCTCTAAGACGTTTCTTCCTCCTGTGTCCTTTCATTACTGCCACCCTCCTGTATTCTGGGTCGTCCAGATCGGAATCGAACTCAAATGGACTTCGAAGAAAATCATCAAACAAACCACTGCTCCTGTTTCTGCTCCTCTGATTGTTTCGTAACTGTATCCTAAACTTCTTTAGACTCGATTGAAGGAGTCTGTTGGCTTTTTGGATCTTACCATCACTACAGAACATGGAATCAAAGTTACGAAGCCATAACACTAAGGCAACCGGGTCAATTTTTTCTCGTTCAATAAAGTTGGTCAGCTCAAGTATCAAACCATTGGTGACGTCTGTTAACTTCGCCCGATCTGAAAAATTCGAAATTTCCAGCAAATCAGTCCTTCCAATGCCAATGCTATCACATATAGGGCCAACAAATTCAAAATTAACATCTGACATAAGAAAGTTTTCCCTGACATCTCCTGTTAAGCTTATAGCTGTTTCTGTATTCCTGTCAATCAAACAACGAAAATCTGCAGATGGAAACTTTGGAAAAATCTTCTGAAGCCAGTTTACTATATTGACCCAAGGAATATCCCTTTCCTCCCTCACTAGTCCAACTTGAACCAAGAACTTGTTTGTGCAGGGCTTTGCATCTAGATCCAATGAGTCACCAGTCTGAGGTCCAAAGAAGTCATCAACAAGTTTAGAGTAGAAGTCATCCTCTGCAAAAAATGAAATATACACAAACATATAAGGGACTGCTTTAAAACTTACACTACTGTTATCAAATGTTGTTCAAGTATACTGGAATAATGTATGGTTTAATAATAAAAAAAAACATTAAACATAGCATACGGCTCTTGAAACATATTTCAGTTCTTTAAAAAACAATTGAATTGTATTAGAATTGAATTAAACCTTCACTTACTTAATTCAGTAGCAATACTCATGGCACTAGGACCACTGAAACTGGAGTCTTGGAGGTCTTCCATAGCTGCACAAAGAGGTGCGGTGGCTTGGGTTGCAGGTTTTTAAACATCCAGAGACGCGCAATCTTCCAAATAAAGGTCAGATAAACGTTTTAGTACTAACGGCCACAAATTTGCAATCCAGTTTCTGCTTACTCTGACCATGAACAGCGGCCGGTTCTAAGGCTGGAATGGGTGTGCACCGCCCCAAGGAAAAAACAACATGGAAGTGTAAGCATTGTGAGAGACTCAACACCAGATTAATATCAGACCCATCTCTAATTGTCCATCCAGTCCAGAAGCGGCCCTGTAAGGTGTCATGGTATAGTTATTACGAGAATGGTTCACCCAAAATGTTCAGTTTTCTCATTACCAGCCAAGGTGCTTCATTAGTTTTGCTGTGGTCCTTGAGCCTAAAGTGTCTAAAAAGTAATGAAAATCTGTCAAAGTCTTTACATTCACCTTGAGGAACCACTGCTTAACTAAAAGAAAGCCTTGGCTGATCAAGTACACTATTCGGCAAATCATTCTTTAATAACTGACATCCGTGTTAGTCTAGCTTTATATACACATCCTTGTGTTATTATTATATTATATTATTATTATTAATAACAGAAAAACATGCAGCACATCTAAATGCAAGCACCATCACGATTATCCCATTACACCAAATGTAATCAGCCAGTCAAGGTGCTTCTTTGGTTTTGCGATTTTGCTTTGAGCCTAAAGTCGCTAAAAATTAATGGAAATCTGTCAATTTCTTTATATTCACCTTGATGAACCACTGCATAACTAAAAAAAAAAGCCTTGGCTGAACAAGTACACTATTCGGCGAATCATTCTTTACTAACTGACATCAGTGTTACAGTCTAGCTTTACTTACACATGCTCAAGTTATTTATTAAGATAAGTTGAGATAAACCTTTAAGGCATAAAGTGGACAGAACAAAGGTAAGAGCAGCAAAACAATAGAATAAAAGCTATACAACACAACAGTAAAATATAAAAAATGCACTAAATAAATTGTACAAAAATATAAATACAGACATGTGTATGCAGATAACAGACGCTATTAGTATATGTATGTATGTACATATGTGTGTGTGTGTGTGTGTGTGTGTGTGTGTACAATGTGGATTATTATTATTATTGTTATTATTGTTGTTAACAACAGGAAAACATGCAGCAAAGAAACTATGCAAGCAAAGAAACTGTGCTAAAGGTCAGGAGCTTCCACGCGTTGCAGGTCCTGCTGTTCTACTGTTTTCCTGCTCCTGTTACTGGGTGTTCTTGGTTGGATGAAGTGTGAAGTGGTATATTCTAATGCAGTTTGTCTAGGAAGCTGAACAGTTACCTCGAAGACAGTATCGGTTCTGTTTTTATCCCTTCCTTTTTTACTACTGTATCTCTTTGTTCCTGTATTAGGTTTCCTGTATGTGCTGCACGTGTCTGCAGCATAATCCTTATCAGGAATGCTTGTTCAGCAAGCTAGAGTTACTTCACACATTTGAAACGACTGGAGCAACATTTATGTGCAGGTTTTCTACCGAAAGACTTCTAAACGTAGTAATTTGTAAACAAATCAGAGAAAACCCAGTTAGGCAGATTGTGTTTACCAAGCCGAACAGAGTAAACACAGTTTATTCAGGCGCAAAAGTTCATGTTTATCTACAGAAAAATGTGCAAATAAGGACAGAAATGTGCTGCTAATTACGATGGAGATCCCGCTTACCTTCTCGGTGTGGTTTTGTAGGAAAAGGCTGGAGAAAGGTTGAAGAAAGTCTGGAGAAAGGAAAAGGTCGAGGTTCCTCCACCAGGCTGAGGAGTTGCAGGGATCTCAACTCGGCTCCTGATTGGCTGCTCGGGCTCTGACGGAGTTCTGACAGAGCACCACGTGACACGAGCTCTGGCAACAAAGGAGCAGAGCAGCTCCTGCGGTTTAAGACTAAAAGAGGTTTAAGAGGTAAGTTACGATTAATTTTACAAATGACTGATGTGCACTCAAATGTAGAGATGTAATTCGTATGGTTGTGCTCAAGCAGTGATTGCAGGATCGTGTCAGTGAAGCAGGAGCTCGGTTTTGTGTGGAGCTGCGGCTCTTTTGCTGCCGACCTCAGTTGAAGGCAGTTTTAACAGAAGATCAGGTTCAGACCCCTGGTCCTCTGGACTAGTGCACCAATAAATGATCATATTCTTGCTTTTTTAAAAATGTAATTTCATAGTTTATTTAGTATTCTTGTGCTCTCAGGACGTGCCACTCAATCCACTATCATCCACACTACAATGGCCAAAAGTATTGGGACCTCTTAAATGCTCAATTCAGGCCCCTTACTTCCAGTGAAGGACAATCTTAATGCTTCAGCAGACCAAGACATTCTGGACAGCGCCATGCTTCCATCTTTGTGGACCCAGTTTGGGGAAGAACCTTTTCTATTCCAGCATGACTGTGTCCCAGTGAACAAAGCAGCTCCATAAAGACATGCTGGATGAGTTCGGTGTCAAAGAACTTAACTGGCCACACAGAGTCCTGACCCCAACCACATCCAGCACCTTTGGGATGAACTGGAACTGGAGACTGTGAGTCAGGTCTTCTCGTTCAACATCAGTGTCTGACGAGAAGACACGAATTCCCACTGAAACTCCAAAGTCATGTGGAAAGCCTTCCAAGAAGAGTGGAACCTGTTACATGTATTTGAATGCAATGTCACTAAAGTCCCTGCTGGTGTAATGGTGAGGCGTCCCAATACTTTTGTCCATTGTGTACGTCGGAAAAAACAACTTTTTTTTTTTTTTTTTTTTAAACAAATTATTCCGTTACT
Source organism: Bryconaethiops microstoma (assembly GCA_037577275.1). NCBI lineage: Eukaryota > Metazoa > Chordata > Actinopteri > Characiformes > Alestidae > Bryconaethiops > Bryconaethiops microstoma. The sequence continues at coordinate 5,217,044 of JBBJLS010000039.1, read as the reverse complement.
CAGCTGTACTCACCCACAGGAGGCCCGGCGGGAACCACACACTTCCTTTCAGGTCGGATACTCATGTTGGTGTGGTTCTGCTTGGCCAGGCTCTCTTGCATGAGCTCTTTCAACTTGTCCTCATCCAGCACGGGAAAGGGCACCACATGCACCCGTAGGTGAGAGCCCTCGCTGGGCCGAGGCACTTTTTGAAAGGCCATGTGGGGGTTGGGGTTCTCCTACAGAGTCGAGGCAGAAACACAATCCTATTCATGCCTAAAACTCAGAACATTATTCAGGTACTTTTAGCTGTAATGCTTGTGTCTTTCATACATGCAGTCCACTAACAACATTTGATGCATGGAGTCAAACACAGCAAGAAAATCCCAGGGCATAAATATTTCGGTATCAACAAAATACACTCCTGTGACCCTTATAAAAATTAAAAACTTTCTCTTATAAAAATTTAAAACTTGACATTTTGCGAGTGATGCAGCATCCCTTTAATGTAGAATCAGCTACACAGTGTCGATTTACCTCCAGAATCATTTACAAAATACACTATCATGGCATTTTCCTCTCACAAAACAAAACAATTTAAGGTAAAACACAGAAAAGTTTTCATTTTTCAGATGTAATCTAGATGCCACTGTGTTTCCCATTAATGTACTGGCTTCTGTTCACACATAAGCTTTCTCAGTAAGTTAACTGTATCGTGATTCTGATTCTTGCTCGGGTTCACACTTAAACCTTTCCTGTTTAATTATCAATAAATGCCTGGTTGAAAGTCACTGTGTTTAAGACAAGACTGGAGTTTACCTAGGCTTTCAGCACAGCAATGATTTAAACAGTGCTGTAAAAAATTCTTCATCGATCACTGAGCGTATTACCAGTTCCTCTTGGGCTAAGCTACTCTGCAGATGCTTAAAACTTCAATAAACAAGCCCTTAGCCTTAACTGAAATGTCCACTCTGAGAGCGTCAATGGTCAAATATTTGGCAGAAATGCGCTGCTTAATCAACACAATGCAAGTGGAGCACAGAAGAGAAAAACAGTTCTGACAGAGATGTGTTCCAAAGAACAGCCAGATGGACCGAGGGGAGCTGATCCAGGGATGTGGAGTATGGCAGTCTTTCAGAAAGAGATACAAAGGGGGGGGGGGGGGAGGGGGGGGGCCCCGAAGGCACAGGCTGTGGTTAATAG
>JBBJLS010000039.1:5206541-5215852 GCA_037577275.1 Bryconaethiops microstoma | reverse complement strand
CCACCCCCCCCCCCCTCTCCCCCCCCCCCCCCCCCCCCCCCCCCCCCCCCCCCCCCCCCCCCCCCCCCCCCCCCCCTCCCCCCCAAACACATAGGCTGTGGTTAATAGGCCAAGCAGGCTCACGTTTCGATAAAGCTGCTCGGAGATCTCCTTCATGTGCTTCTGAAGCTTGGCTGGGTTCTCTTCTTCCTCCTTAAAGCGCTCCACATCGAAAGCCACCAGCTAAAGAGACAACCATACAAACGAGTCAGACTCTGTCTGCAAAGACACAATGGATTAATGAATCAGCACCCCAAGTCTTGTGTGAGGAATCGACTGGAATCCACTTAAAATAGTCTGTCAGTCTCCTGGGACTGTTCTACCATAACCTAATACAGAGGACTATTACTCAGCAAAGTTGAGTAAACATGGCCACATCATTAAACTCGGCTATAAACTCGGCTATATGCAATTTTCAGTTGCACCACAATTTGTCATTCACCTCATCAAAAAGATCGCAGGCTCTGTAGGGAGGACCTCTCTCCGACACGAAGCCGGCGAAAGCCATGCCGTCCAGCACCTTGGGCAGAAAGTCGTTTTCGATGAGGCCACGCTGGCCCAGGAAGGCAGCCTGCAAAATAAAACAAAAACGTCAAAGTGCATGAGTAGCTTAATCAATGAGTCACGGCTGTTCACGGTCTCCAGTAAAATTCCTATCAAAAGTGTGAGGCCTGGTCCCAAAAGACCACAACTGCTGTTTGATTTAGGTGATACAGAATGACTTATCTAAACTAGACCATCATCAAACAAACAACATGACTGGCATCTTAATCAGACGCTGTTTATGTGAATCAAAAATTGCTTAGCTGACTTCCTACTATAAACGGATGACAGCAGTGAAGAGCGTAATAGTGAGTGGGGAGAGAGATGAGATAAATGGGAGAAGTGCTGGGCCTCAGAGCTGGGCTGGCACACCGAGAAGCTGCGAGTTATTGGGGAGACGTGCTGCATTCCTCAGCCATAATCTGACCCATGTGGGGTGCTCTGAGTAGGATGTGCAGAAAGGTTGCTGGGGAACAGCCTCCCACACAAACAAAAACAATGGGGGGGGTTAACACAAAAACACATACCCGCACTCACACACACAAATGTAATTTTGATTCTTCACATGTGGCTCATCGCAAGGCCACAGTACAAGGACAGAGGAGTTTTAAACAAACGGGAAGTTATTATCAGCACAAACACTTATGCTTCCAGTCAATCACATCAAAGAGAAAATGAAATAAAGCACAGCTCCTTGCTTATCTCCCAGTTAAACAGGATTCCACCCCCGCTCCCCATAATCTGGTCACAGGTCCAAACCACTTGCTTTATGAAAAGGCAGGTATTTGTGCAACTAAAATATTGCCTCAAACATTGCGAACAGTTTATGCTGTAAATAAGACAGTAAATATGGAGGGTATGACTTACACACCACCAAAAAGGAATGAAATATTGTCTAGAACCTGAATGTAGTTGGAGTAGCTTGTAGCTATATTTACATCTGTTTGAGCAACATTCACATCAAATCTACCGTGTTCAGTAAAATTCTGGCTGAAAGTGATCCAAACTAGCTCATCACGGCCTAAAGTCAAAATTAAAAGGGACAGGATGGTGCCAGTTAAATTATAGCTTCAGTGTATCACAGACAAATAATACGCAGACGGCCAAAATTAAGTTTAAATCCTACTTTAATAAATTTATTCATTAAACGATGCCTAAACACTATATTAAACAATGTAAAGCAGAGAGAAAAAATAAAGTCAGGAAAACACTGAACACTAAAAAGTGGGAGGAAAACAGACATACATTTGGAAAATTGCGGCCAAACTTCACAGGACCTGATGTGATAGGTCGGGTCCCATCAGGTTCAAACAAATTTCTTAAGCTCTACTGTCTGTTAATGAAAGCATTAAGATAACGTTTGAGAGAAATTGCATTAGTTACTGGAGCTCAGGCCAAAGAAGCACTATCAGTGGTAGACACACAGAAACTGGCTTTTTTTTGTGAATGTGGAATGTTACAATCAGTGCTTGCGTGACTATGCAATGTTGATAGGCCAGTGGCACGTTTACAGTCATTTTATAATCACCCGCATGTGAAATCTACAGAACGAGGGCATTGCTCCAGTTACAAACGAACATATGAAATTCATTACATGCCAGCGCAACACAGGTCTAGACCGGTTTGAAGAGGACCTGGATGGTTGCAGTAATCATTCATTCGTAAATGACCCTGGCCCCCCTGACCCCATGCATTCAGACAGGGCTTAATGTTGGGGTGTTCCGGCTCGACGTGCCATCTCTCACCTTGTGAAAGTGAATCACGGGTTCGGAATGGATGCGAATGAGCTGCAGACAGGACCTGTAGCCCTGGAACAGTTGTGCAAACAAGCGCAGGAAGACTGTTCTCACCTCCTTATCCTGCCAATGAGAGAGAGAGAGAGATACAGAGAGAGAGACAGAGAGATACAGAGATACAGAGAGAGAGACAGAGCAAGAGAGACAGAGCGAGAGAGAGATCGAGAGAGAGAGACAGATACAGAGAGGGGGAGACAGATATATATAGAGAGAGACAGAGAGAGAGAGAGAGAGAGAGAGGGAGAGACAGAGACAGATACAAAGAGAGCAAGAGATAGAGTGAGACAGAGATAGAGAGAGACAGAGAGACAAATAGAGACAGAGAGAAAGAGCGAGAGATAGAGAGAAAGACAGAGAGAGAGAGAGAGAAAGACAGAGAGAGAGAGAGAGAGAGACAGAGAGAGACAGAGAGAAGAGAGAGACAGAAAGAGAGAGAACAACACTGGACAATGATGGACAGGCAGCGTCAGATAAATATGGCAGGCTGGCATGAGTCAGCAAGAAGGTGAACATTCCACGTTCCGAAATAAGGCCGTATATGAGGGAGGCCAAACTCCTAACTTGCTAACACATATTTCAGCCCCCTTATGTCCAGATAAGAGATTTCTCCAGCATCTGGCGTATCAGAACAGCTGCTCGTCTTGCAGATCTTGCTGACTGCCCTGTGAGACGCTTATGGGAAAATACACAGAGAGGTCAGTTGGGCAGACCAGGTTTACTCCTGAAGCTCTTACCAGCAGTTTGAGGTTGGACGGAGCAGAGCGTGGAGGCGGGAAGGCATTATCTGCTATCTCCAAATCTGGGTGCAAAACCTGAAAGATAAATTGTATATAGTGAAGTAATGTCCTGTTCAGTTCCTACATAAAGAGCTTTACAGGCGCACACTGTGACCTGACTGCTTCCACTGTAAAAAAGGGTGACTATTCTGGAGCTGTTTATTGCTGAATGTCATTTATTGCTCACATTACGGCAAGGGCAGATTCAGACAAGAAAACAGTCCTATAATCAAATGGCTGAAAACATGTGTGACGCATGGTATTTCAGTGGAGGTCAAGTTCAGTGGTCTGGATGAGAGGAGCTAGACCGTATAAAGGGTACTTACCACAGACAAATAGTTCTGAGTTTTGCTTAACAGAGGCTCAGGTAGCTGAGACAGGTGGATACACTCTGGAATTTTGATGGTTCCTCCATCCAGGTCAGCGATGATCACATCGAGCTGTTAACACACCAAAAAAGGTAGTCAGAAATACTGGTTTTCCCAGTCGCCAACTCCGCAGCTTGGCTTGCTTTACTGCCACAACTTAACACTGATCGTTATGAAAAAATGGCCGTACTGTCTATTAATCGTACATTGGTATTTGGCTACTTATTGTATTGTTTCTGTTTTTCCTTGATCAATGGTGTAACTGCCTCCTGTGCAATAATCATACTTATGGTCCGATAATAATCGTTCTGGAAGGTTTACACAGTATCCACTGTCTACTGTTTACATATACTACCGTTGCAATTGTCGTGTCTATTTACTGTGTTTTCTATTGTCACTGTCATAACTTGCACTCTGTTGCACAGTGGTGCATGGACAAATGTTGGCTTACACTATATGTGTACACAGTGCTGATGACAATAAAGTACAGGGGGTCCTCAAGTTACAACAGTCTCGACATACGACGTTTCGAGGTTACGACGCTCACTCCCGCTCAACTTACACCGTTATCCTCGTACTTACGGACTACGTGGCTGAACTAGTTTGGCTGCGTGCGGTGGAAGAATACGCAGTAACGTGGTGTATGAGTGAGGAAGTTTTCCTTTTCCTTTTTCTGTGGCTTAGCTGTATTTTTATGATTTTACTGTGTTAGGATCGGTAAGTGACTCAGGCTAGGATGTGTTTCAACTTACACCAAAATTTGGGATACATCACTGTCGAAGGAACGGATCTGTGTCATAACTCGAGGACCCCCTGTAACCCTGAACCTTGAAATGTGGCTTTCGCTACAGGCCTAAACTCACCAGTTCATGAATCTCACTCTGGAACATGGAGTGCACCCCAATGATGAAGGGAGTAGGTGAGCTCAGGACCTCCAGCAGCCGGGACGGAAGGATAGGAATGTACGGATAGCTGCGGATTCAAAAGTCAGGGAGGTAGATGTTACTATCTTCTCTTGTCAGTAACATACATGGCCTATTGCAAGACTGTTGCAAATGATCTAAAAATAGCCTGGCTGAGACTATCCTCATGAAACCACTGTTAGGGAGGACATCTATCCAAATTTAGACTCCATTACATCACATTCCACTTTTTAATTGCATTCTTTAAAGGGAAACATGTATCTGTGAATGACATGCAACTCTACTTCTAATGAAGAAATGGGACAGATCACATGCAATCTGTTTGCAGACTTGTCATATCTAAGCTTGCTTCACTTCTTTATTGCTCTCATTTTCATTTTTGTGAACATAAACACTGTCACACATACCTATATTTGAGAGGAAACATCAGGGCCTCTAAAGCTCGGCAGGCCTCTCCTAGTCTCTGGTAGCTCGTGGAGTGAAACAAAACCTTATGTTCCGTCAGAACCGCACAAAAAAGACTCAGAACATTCTGGATCCCTGAAAGGCAAAGTAAAAACATGTCGATAATGAGCATTTGTTGAGAAACATATTATTCGAGAACTAGATATTAATCAATAACACATTATTGAAACCGACCAAATTCCGGCCTATTTTTGTCTAGTTTAAATGGTGAAATGTCGTTTTGCTACAGTCTAGTTAAAATGGTGATTGCTGCAAATTCATTTCCAGACCACGAGGCAGTCACAAACAAGACGAAAACAAAGACCAAATGTCCACTGTAATGTGAAACAGACAATCCTAACCAGGCGTTAAAGCACGGATACGGAAAACAGAAGAATTTCATGGCCTATCGATAGCAAATCACGGCAGCCCACGTTTCCCATTACACATCATTCTATATCAAACAGGATAATGAAACTATGTCCATGGGGTGGCAGGATCTCACATCCCTCTAAATGATATAAATCAAATGACATACCAAATCGGCAGTCGAGCGGGAAAACGGTTTACAGTTCCTGTTATTGTTTGCTATCAACATACCAGTGAGACCATTAATCACAGGTTCGAGAGAGATAGAGAGCGCCAAACAGTGACAGAGGCATCCGCAAGACTGCCCAGGGTCAGCGGTTCAGCTATGCCTGTGTCAAGCTCCGGCCGTCACCAACAAACAGGAACAAGATATGAAAATGAAGTGTCGGGGCTACTACCCAAAGACCTGAAATTGGAGATAAGCCGAGAAATAGTTACCAGCCAGGGAATTTGCAGTGAATTTATGTCGTTTCATGAAGTCACATTCAGATTTGGACGTTTTTTTTTGTTGTTTTTTTAGTTCATTGTGACTCACTAATTTGCTTCCTGGAACACACAATTACACCTGGTCCTCCTGTCCTCCAAAGAACAAACGTGTTCATTTACCCTCAAAGGTACAACAAGGGCCTTAAGGTCCTACTGGGTACCTTAGATGACTTTTAAAGGTACATAGCTTTAACTTTCAAAGGGAAAAGCAGCATGACTGCAATGCCACTCTAGAAATACTGCGGTGGAAAATGGTACCATTATGTTCCCTTAGTAAAGGTAATAAAGACGTACCCTTGACGGTATTTTCTGAGAACGCTCCACAAACTCTATTACTATCCACAAACAACAGTCATGCAAGAATGAATGAGATCTACGACTCTCCCCCAGTCCATAATGTTTACATCTTTGTTGTGTCCTTGGCCTCTCTTGGAATGAACGCTTCATTGCCTCAGCTAAACAGAGGACAACAGGTTTCATAAGAGATATTCAAACACACACACACACACACACACACACTGACCTTGAGGTGTTTACTTATCAGCTGGAAACAGTGGCTCATTTCTGACCCTAAATAATTGTAGACGACTCAGACAAAGGACTACAAACAAAAAAAAGTGAGGGCTTCAGCCGAACCACTTCCTGTCCAACGGGCCCTCCACTTCCTGCAGAGTGTGATGAGGCTGGAGGACATTCTTTAGGCCAGTGATCCTTTCAGAGAAGAGTCTTACATGGGCTAGATCCTCACTGTTCTACAAACTGGCCAGAGCCACAGAAAGAGACAACACTGATGACCCCCAACTAGATGGAAAGATCAATACTGGAGGCAATCAAGCCACACTACAATGAATCGACACTGACTTTATTTAGACTGATCGCTTTCTGATTATTTCTTGGTTATTTTAAGTGGGACACATATCTCGCAGTAGAGAATCAGGTTTTTAGAAATAAAAAATAATGTTTAACTGTGTATTTTAAAGTGGTAAGTAAACAGACCAAAAGTCACTAAAATCTGCGGTATCCTCGTGTTAAATTTGGTTAAGCAATCTGCTTTATGTCAAAACACAGTTGAACTAGACGCATGTAAAACTGGACCTAGAATGTGCTCAGAAAGGTTTAGTTAAATTAGCACAGTTTGTTAGTACAAGCTGCCAGGCAAACCCTTGCATGCACCAAATAAATGGCCCCTGAGCAGGTTGCTCCCAAACGAACTCTGGTAGTGTTTAGATGAAGACTGAGTGCAATACAGACTCAAGACATCTAAACCACTAAAACAGAGTGAACCGTCCTCTCTACTCGGCATACAAGCCTTGGTTCACGCAGAAGAAAATATTTTGATGCTGTTTTTACACTCGCATGTCTTTATCATCTATAAAAGTGCTCTGAATTGGACATCATGAACTGGTATCAAAAGGATTATAAAGCACAGATCATTTTCTGGAGAGGTGTATTTTAGGTTCCTAATATATTTTGTACTGCTTTTGTCTTATATTTTATTTTGCTCTTGTTGGGGCAGCTGGTGGTCTAGTGGTTAGGGAGTTGCCCTCAGAAGGTTGTGGGTTCAAATCCCAACCGCTAGTGACACCACTGAGGTACCCTTGAGCAAAGTACTATACCCACACACTGCTCCACATAGACTGCTCCATGGGAGCCCGATTGGTACCAGGCCCTACTACCCTTAGAGAATAGGTTAGAATTTCACACTTTTCACACTGTGTGCTGTGTTCACGCGTGACGATAAGATAAGATAAGATAAACCTTTATTAGTCCCACAAGAGGGAAATTCGCTAAGGGGTCGGGTCGGGTCGGGTCGGGTCGGGTCGGGTCGCGTCGCGTCGCGTCGCGTCGCGTCACGTCACGTCTCGTCACGTCTCGTCTCTGTGTGGCTGTGCAGTCAAAAGGATAAGCAGTTTCCTGCAGGCTCAATAAAGTTTTCTGATACCGATTCAGGGTTCAAGGCTCTGATCTGTTATGAAACACGTAAGGAGATTTATGACCTGGCGGTGAACCGATTTAAAGAACCAGACAGCAGCCCCGCCCTTCAATGAACCTCAGGATGATTCACGGCGAAAGAACAATTGCAAGTGGGGGAGAGTGTAAATTAATAAGCAGAGCACGCTGACATTTATATGAGTTAATGAGCGGCAGATCGCTGCAGGGCCACTAAACACACGCGCTCAGCACAACCGAGCTTAGACACAAAGACATACACCCTTTTGCAGTTGTGTAACCAGAAGGGAGGACGAGAACACGACAGCATCCGTGACATTACTCCCCAAATTGAAGCTCTGGCTCTTTCACGGCTCAATTTGTGAGCTGTCTAGAAGCACCTAGCAAACAAAGGGGAAAAAAAAGGTAATGACTGTACTTGACAAGGTTCCAGGAATTGCAGATTGTTTTTCGCGACCCCATGACCACAGGATCCAATCTTGACTCTGCCTTTTTAAAACTATTAAGCAACTTAAGGGTTTCTACAGAACATTTTTAAAAACGGCGAGTCAGATGGAGAACTGGAGCAAACAGAGCTATGCGATGTGAAAAAGAAGCGGAAAGGGACTGCTTAAGCTCCAGGGTTAGCAGGCTTAAGTAAATCACTTGACAATATTGTTTTGTGAGCACGCCATTAAACTCAGACTAACTTAAATCCACAAATTATTTTTTTTTTTTTTAATCTCGGAACGATTTCATGAAAAAAGTACAAGCAGTCCATAACGAGGTTGAACAGTTCAAGTGGATCTGTGCCAAAACAAAGCCCCTGTGAACCACATTCTCAATTGTTCCCACTTGAGATTACAAGTGTTTTCGATTGCAGTACAGTACCCTCCAGAATATCATATAAAACATTTCTCAGAAAGATTGTTTATATCCCGCCCCACCCCCCTCGGTGCCTGTTGGTCACGTTTTCAACATAAGATCCTGCTGAGGGCTCGACTGATACTGACACTGTGAACTCAGGATGTAACATAATGTCGGTCAGTATGGTGTTTTATTGTCAACTGCAGATCATCATGTTATACTGTAATAGTTTTAGCTAAATAATACTTTAATGATGGATAATCTTTAATACCCAGAGTGCTATTAAACCAGATCTCTTCTTTTCTTTTTTGAGTGTGGAATAACATTAATCTCATTAAGTTAGGATGCATGTTTTTGTAATTCCATCATGGTGCATTCTGTTCTGATTGACCAGTTCAGTATGCATTATCATCATCTCTGGTCCTGTAAGGCTGGTTAGTTGATTTCCCTGCTCAAACACACTTGTTACAACTTACCTGTTATTTTCCAGCATTAGTGAGTGTTTTTAAGGTAGGGAACGTCCAAAGTGTGCCAGACACCGGCCCACCACGACTGGAACTCGGGACCCCCAATATTCAATTCAATTCAATTTTATTTATATAGCGCTTTTTACAACCAAGTTGTAACAAAGCAGCTTTACAGAGTCCAGCTTTCCGAGCCCCTAGTGAGCCAAAAGCGACAGAGGCGAGGAAAAACTCCTTCAGCTGGAGGAAGAAACTTCGGGAGGAACCAAGACTCAGAAGGCAAACCCATCCTCCTCAGGTCGACCCG
>JBBJLS010000039.1:5177885-5203941 GCA_037577275.1 Bryconaethiops microstoma | reverse complement strand
AGAGAGAGAGAGAGAGAGAGAGAGAGAGAGAGAGAGAGAGAGAGAGAGAGAGAGAGAGAGAGAGAGAGAGAGAATACTAATAATATTCATTTGTGCGAGCTGAAGTTTTCCAAAAGCTTTATTATGTATGTTCGGGGATTTTTACAGTAAAAAAGAGAAATTTTCTGGACTGATTTTTTTTTTTTCTTTTCGATTTTTGTTTTTTGGTCCTGCTGCACCTCAGCAACCACCTAGCAACAACCCCAGTTACCATAGCAACTGCACTGTCACACCTCGCATTTTCTCGCAAAAAATTCATCTTATTTAGATTGTTGCTTCACTGTGTTACAGTTGAAAAAAACTCAAATCATCTATCCCCCATTGGAGTTGACTGGTGGCCTGTCACTCTGTGGCCGGCTTATGTGAACATATGGTTATTGATTGTTCTACATTACATTCTATATGAAAGAAAAGGAACGAGCGATGAAAGAATGAACCCCCTAACTTGATACTCAGAACTCCTTTATTAATCATAATGCATATCACTTAGCAGCTGTACCTGTACCCACTATGAAACATAGCATATACAAGTGATGAGAATATAAAATAAAGTCTGAACCATCAACAGGCCCCTGATGTTTAATGGGTCAAGTCTAAACCTTTGACAGCCCATGTATGACAGCAGTTACAGGTGTTCAGCAGCTACAGGAGTTCAATTAGTCCTTAGGGACCTTCAGATATTCCACATTCTTGCTCTATCCCTATGTGTTCAGAGTTCAAGTGAGCATGTGGATTGTCTGGGGGCCTGTGAGGACTGGACTGGGAAACAGCGGTATGGAATAACTCTGGATCTTAAAAAGTAGGCTAGGAAATGAACCACAGGGCTCTTAAATTACATAAGGGGCTGCACACGTATGCATTAAAGAAAGTTCCATTATGTCCTTAGACGTCTTAAAATTCATGCTGCTGCTGCCGCCGCTGTCCTGTAACATCACAGCTGCTCACCAAATTAATTTTAGCTGGTTCAGCAGCGGCACACAGCAAACCCCAAATAACAGGTTTACCAAAATAAAACAGGCACGCGTGGTAGTTGTCTACAGCAGGAAGGCAAATCCTAGAGGACCCGCCTATGGCTCAGCGCTCTATCGAGAGGCGAATACGAGCAGAAGTCATCCCAACAGGCATCAGCTAGGCCCATTTAAGACTTGATGTTGAGCATGCAGAGCTCAGGTTGGATGGACGATGGGTTCCTGTGATTCCTGACACTCTACTTGGTTGGAGTCTGGGTCATGTTGAGGGAACGTGTCTGTTCTGCTCCTGAGGTTGTTCTGTTTGATCTCAGTGCTGGAATTGTGTAATGTACCGGTGAATGACACCAGAAACTGTATGTAGTGAAGTATCCACATGCTCCACTCTTTCTATTACATCTGAAATGAAATTTGACCACTTTAAACCAAAATTCTACTCTTTTGCAACATTAGTGTGATTTTTGTTTAGATGCGGCTTGCGCACAGAGGCCAGAAGGGCTTCTAAGAAAACAAACAAGCAAACTAATAAAGACAGAACTGCACGCGTACCGTTAAAAAAGCCTACAATGCTGACGTCAGGGAGAAAACAATTTGATACATTTTAAAGGGTGCTCTCGAAGGTCAAGAAAACAAGGAAAGTGTACGATCCTACTCAGCTCCCTCCCAGCTCTGTTAAAATACCACAAGAGGTGAGACGCCTCCTCCCTGACACAGTAATACTTAAGGTACCGAACTAAGCAAGCAAATTAACCCTGGCTGACCCCTTCTTAGCGCTGGCATCCCCCTACAGGCCCCCCCCCGGAGCGAGCCAGAGGCGCTGTCTCAGGGTAGAGGCATTTGAAGAATTGTTTGTGTAAGTAAAGCCTCACCTGGGAGCCTCCTGCTACAGGCACCGTGCATGTGAGGAGGTTGGCCACCAGACCCTCCAGAGGGAAGTTCAGTGTGTCGATGTAAACTGTGTAGATCAGCCCCAAACAGCCCTGGGGGAAACAGCAGGCACGGAGTTTAATCAGAACCAACATATACACACACAATCACACACGCACGCACGCACGCACGCAGTCAACAACCCATTCAGACCTCCTAGATCGCCATAAACACACTGCACACTTAACAGAATAGGTTTTCTCGCTGTCACATGCTCCACACCAGTGCATTTCATAAGTTTAACAGGGATTTAACAAAGCATCAGGAACAGGAAACGCCACCGTGGGGGCTGATTTCACACATAAGAATGCTTGCTTAAGTGCCTAAATTACTACACTCGCCAATCTGGTATGTGCTTGTAAATAGTTATGTCTCTGCTGTGTACTAGAGGGCAACAATCCGTCTTCCACAACGGCTCTCACCTAATCAATGAATGTAGGCCAAGACCAGTAATAAATAAATAAATAAATAAATAAATAACACCCACCCCCTCCACCTGAAACAGTCTTCAGTCTGAGGATCAAGCTTTAGATTCAGTGTTTTCTGGTTTTGCAACTCTACGTGTTAGTTCTCCAGTCCCTGCCCATTCCAAAACCTCAGCTTCCCAACTGCAGCACTTAGTCCAAATCTAGCTGCTGCTCCAGCAGGGCGCTAATGAGTCCAATACTCAAACCGAGACGCTGGCTGTACTGAACGGAACATTCTTCGAAAGAACTGAGAACTGTTGCTTTCTCTAGACCTGTGACAATTATTACACAATTAGCAGAGCACAATTATGTAAGCCATACGCAATTATTTAAACCGTTTATTAGTACGTAGTCAATGGCAATAACTTTCCATAGTTAGCTTTCAGAATCTTATGTTTATAGTTGCAACAGCCAGCGAATCGGGTGAATTTTCTCAGCTTATACATAAAGAATCTTATATATAAAACAAAGGTTGCGCAAATATAAATATAACAATTTTCTGAGTGGTGCTTCAATGCCATTAGAGGGCAGCAGTGAGTAATGTTTGTTTATTTGAAACGTGTGAACACCTTAATAGAGCACCAGTGAGGAATATTTGTTTACTTTTCAGGGCATTAGAGTGAGTCTGTTTATTTCATGCTTCTTGATGACACCTTTAGAAAGTAAGCAAGACAGCTAATCAGCTGATAAGGCACAAATAGCAGCTAATTGTCATAGAAAATTTCATGACGGTGTCACCCTTAGCATTTTCTTGAAGTACATGTATAAAAACGATTTAATATAGATTTAGAAATGACTACACAAGATTTAAAAAAGAATGGAAATAAGAAAACAAGACGCATTTCAGTTTCTAACTACTATTACAATTACACACACTTCGACAATTCATTTCATGACAATAATGATGAAAAAAACACCCAAGTGTTGCTTTATGGCCACACATACAGTGAAAAAGACTTGGTCTTCTGGTCAAGTGTCAATAATAAGGCCACCAGCTGCATTCACTGAGGTAATAAAGAGGAAAGGATAGACGCCTACTGCAAATACCGTCACACACTAGACAAATAAGTTTAGCTGTGTGTAGCTGTGTGCATGTGTCACCCTAAATATTTCTGGGTAATCCAGCCTGGACACCAGGATTAGACTTTTGGGTGCAAACACTTGTGCTGGTTGGATCAGACCATCTTCCTCCTCGTCTTCATCCACATCACCCTCCAGTGTCTTTGTGCCCTAGACGAGAATATGGATATGATTAAAAAGCAGTTATACACAGTTACACATAAATATGCTGATGAAGCCTAGGAGATATAAAAGAATGACTTTTTCTTATGGTAAAGTCTTGAAGACCAGAAGATCAGATAACCAAAAGAGCAGGTAACCCTTGTGCGATCATTTTCCAGATCAAAAACAATCTATTTGACAAGTCAAACACCAACTTTGGCTGAACCTTGGTGTCTTGACTCCTGTCAATGACAGTCATCCTTCAGCTAAAACCCTGCAGAGAGACGGTAGAGATGGAACCGCATGGTCTGCTGGCTCCCTAAGGACAAGGTTTTTAGTACGAAGAAATTCAATCACTGAAACATAGGCCTATTTAAATCCTCTGCTTCCTCAGCGGAAGACGACAGAATGTCAGCGAGGCTGAGAGAATGTTTTTGGTAATTCTGCATCATTCAGGGTTGATAGTCATCTGAGATGAGAAGTTGAGAGAGCAATGGGAAACAAAGCATAAATATGATTAAAGTTAAATCCCCGTATAATCTCTGCTTAGTCTGCTCAAGAGTACGACGTGACCAGCTCGCAGTACGCACACTCAGCGTCGTTCTACGGAGAATTCTCCAGCCATAGTGCTAATACGTTTGTGATGCAAACTGGAACTTGACATGGTCTAAAGTCAATGGTGCATGTTTACACCCAGATGTAATTCCTTTTTTTCCCCCCAGATACAAGGCTAGAAAGATAACACGAGTAAATTAAGTTAGTGGGGCCTGCATACCTCTCAGGCACGAGCATGAGGGCATGCTGACAGAGCTAATGTTGCCCCAGGATGAAGTTAAAGTTCAGGCAAACTTGTGATACAAGACTGTGGGCCAAGTCCAGGAAACCCAAAGGGAAATCTAAACCCAGAGGCTGGCCTATAAATAAACTCTTAGTTAGTGTATAATTGTTGAATGTTTTGTCCAAGTGTCCTCTCCAATGGCTTGGTGTTATTTTAACTTGTGCACCAAAGCTGTGGCGGCTGGAAATCTAATAAATTAATTTAGGCAGAGTGTGAGTTTGGAAAAAATCGAATTTCCTGCAAAACTGTGTCAAAAGATGTAATCTGTATGCAAAAAATAGCTCAACCAACACAAACAACTATAGCATGTACAGTCTCCATTGCCTAGCATTCACAAAGCCAAGAAAATATTATTCGGCGTGCTGAGTTGTGGACAAAAATGTGCTAGGTTTGAGTCTTGGTCTAATCTCCAAAGAGCTGAAGAAAATTTTGAGAAAACTAAAAACACACAAAGACAATGAAAAAATGAAGTCACGGAATTGGCTGAAACTTTGTGACCTTCGTCTCCTTTTCTTTTTCGGATAAAAAGGAGGAAGAACGTGGACGGTGCTCAACGTCTGGGTCATGCCACTCTCGGTCTGGTTCTAATTGTCCTATTTGAGCCTCCCTCACGTGTAGAGGCTCACATCGGTGCCTACGTTTCAAACCGCTCTGACTAACCTCTTTATTGGCCTCCACTGAGTCTGCTCAGACAATGAAAACATGCCATGAGAGCCTCAGCATCTTATCTGTGAGGAGCATGGGATTAAAATACCCCCATAGATGGGAAACACATTTCAGCATTACTGGGAGGATTTTGGCTCAATTATAAGAGAAAATACATTCCAAACTGCTTTTTCCAAACAGATAAAGGGAACTTTTACTTCATTATTCTACTGCACCTTGAATCAAAAATGAAATCAACTAGGACTGAACTGCCTTCAAAGCGTTGCACGATGACAGTTAGTGCTTCTTTGTAACTTATTTTTGGCTACTATAATATTGTGTCTATATTCTTTAGGCTTCCAGCTTCTCAACTATTCACTGAGTTTTAATGCTATGAGGTTCATGGGTTTTAAACATTTCCACAGCTACATCTGATAAGGTTGCAAGACTTTCCTCATGGTGTGTGTGTGTGTGTTCTAGTGTACATACGTTGGCACAACATACCTGCCACTTCACATCATGGCTCTAGGGCTTCCTAGGCCGGCTGCTTGAGCGACACTGTAGCACAGATACAAGGCTTCTCTGGGGCCCTGAGGCTTCCTGGGATGAGAGGGACCTTCCCCCAAGTCTAAGGACTCCTTTCAGGCTAGTTGAATGACTACACTGTGGTCTGGGGAGCTTTTTACAACTGCGAGCTGGGAACTGTGTGTGTGGGTTGTAGGTTGTTTATTGTGATTATGGACTTTGTTACTGCTGTAAACCTTCCTCGAATTTGAAAAAGGTGCTTTAAAAACTAAGCAAGATCTTCAACTGCATTTAATAATATCCCTATAAATGATGCAACTCTAAGCAGCTTCAGAACAAGAGGCTGGTACAGACATTAACGTAAAGAATCGTAGCACACTATGTAAAAACATAGTTTTTTGGATATCCTTTCCTGTGAACCAGCAGAAGTCTCTTATTAAAGACCTCTAGACTTCAGGACATAGAAAAAGACTTAAGGACACGAATATCAGAGCAAACAACATGGATGAAACACAAGCTTTTAGTGTAAAAAGGGCAGAGGAATGCTCTTGGTAGTCCATTTAATAAAGAGCAATTCTTTGGTTCTAATGTACATGGTGACACTACAGCTGCAGACATCTGGGTGGTTCCTCTGACCGCCTGCAGAGTGCTCTGTCAGAGGACTTGGCTTAAACGAAGAGGATTAAAGGATCTCTTTGATAGAGAGAATGGAGAGGACATCTCCTGCGAGAGGACAGAGAGTGAGACTGCGCCAGTTGACAGCTGTGGGCCTTCACAGCCTGCAGGCCTGATGTGATCTGCTCCTTCACTCCTGCCAAGCCGTTGCATAACCTTCAAAAGGGCCAGGCCACAAACGCACAGTGGCCGTTACATTACATGTATTTATGTTGGCATGTATACGTGCAGTCTCTTACTTGGACTGGAGCTTTGAAGCAACAGGATGTCCCCAATAACTACATGCTGGCAAGCAGGCCGACGCCTGCAGTAAACGGACTGATCGACGAATAAGAGGTAAATTCATTAACCTTTCGGAACAGTTAAACTGAGAGGAGCCAGCTGAAATGATTCACCGCGTCGCAATGCAAGCCTTTGTCATTACCATTGTGCCCGAAGCTCCACCAATTAAACAAAACGTTGAATCCTGATGCCGAGCATTCCACATTCATGCGTACCCTCAGGATGTGGGAAAAACACGAAGGACCATATACGCATGGCATCATGAGTAAACAATTACAGTAATGCCATCAGAAACTGTTTTATAGAGTTAGCCTTTTATTTAGAGTGACCTGCTTTGATGGAACCTCAACTGTCCACGGTCGCATCCACAGACACTTCAGATGTTATAAGTCAGGCTGAAAAGTTTCATTTCCAGTTCACATCTCCTGGACTTGTTCCTGGAATCTCAGTGTTTTCGTACTAAAGCCCTCAAGTAGGGGCTTCTGGAAGCCATCATGCACGTGATCTAAGTAGCTAAATAAAAAAAACTGTTCCTTGGGGGCAGGAAAAAAATTTCAATGCATGAAGAACGCAGAACATCAAGCCAAACAAACAATGAAGCATTTGCCCAAAAGAACACACAAACAACTGTGCACATTAAGCTCTAAATACTAGCCTCCTGAAAGACTTCCCCAGTTCAGTTCTATCCAGTTTGGTTCAGTTTTCGCAAAATTAGTCAATTAGCCCTCCGTCGACCCATTTAATTATCAATCTTACGCACCAGTGTTACGAGAGATCCTGAGGCTTTCTGGAGGAGAAGCATCTCATGGATTAGCTGGATAAGGTTTCATAAGACTCATCTCTCTCATGAACTAGTTTTAAGAGCATCAAGACTACAATGAAGAGGAACGTGAAGTGCTTTCAGGAAGGTACATCAGTGTAAACAGGTCATGTAAACTAAGTTTGGTAGGGAGATGATAATGACTGCTCCAGTCGAGCTCACCTGCAGGTTGACCTCGGCCTCATAGAAGGTCAAACAGGAGCAGTAATGTCTGTCCGAGTCAATGTCCGTCAGCACAACCGTAAAGAAAGTTGGTTGCTTCCGCTCACGAGACAGTCTCCATCCCCCCGGCTGACAGAACTGAGAAAGGAACATAAAACATTACATTATATTTACATTATCACATTATACATATCTTGTTCCTAATAGATCAAAACTTTACAAGACATTTTACAGTAGAAGAACATTCTTAATTTCCAGTGGAAGTTCTGCAGGTCCATTTGACATTAAGTTTTCTTGTAGTATAACTGGCAGCCGGTGTTTTCAAATGAAATTTTAAAAATGCACACAGACAAAATTGGACATGCAAGGTTTTAACTACATATCTAGCTCCCAAATAGAATAAACAAAACAGTACAACATGGCATTGAGGTGATGCTGAAGTTTCATTCTGGGAACTCGTTTAAAAAAAAAAAAACCCACGAATTAAAAAAACAATTTTTTAAAAATCCCCAACTGCTCTGGAAAGACTGTTACTGGAAAGATGTTTGTAAGAATGCGCCCGAGGTGCTGGGGTGCTGGTAATAAGCATAAAAAGATGGTAATGTGTTTATTATTACGAATAAATGAGCAGGATGTCCTCCCTCAGCTACTACATCCTCTCATCAGAGGGCAGGAAATGGCACCAATCCGTTTTCCTTGCTGCTCACTCTAACGTGCCCTACAGATTGTCTGCGTCACGGGAGCAGGACCCGTCAAGGAACATGAGGTAGTGGCCTTATTTCGAGATGAACGTAATTAGGCTTACTAAATATTACCACTGGCTTTGAGGAGGTGGGAGCTACTAAATGTAGTCAAGCTACTACATGTCTAAGGATTTGTCCAAGCCTTCAGTTTGAGAGATTCAGAATCACAAAACAGGTCCTAAGCAGTCGAGCAGAGCGGCGGTGTAGCTGATAAAAGGCATGTCCTTCAGAGTGACAGATTGGAGAGCAGAGTGTGAGTCTGAGACAGCGAATGTGCTAGACCTGGAGGGGTTACTGCCAGCACCCAGTGGGGCCTGGCATCAGTGCAGTGTTTAGACTGCAAACAACAGTCCAACAGGGAAGACAGGAGGGAGAGCAGGAGGAGGACAGATGACGTAGAAATTCGAAGGAGAGAGATATGAAAAGATATTTAGAGACAGACGGAACACAAGGTAAAGGCAGAAAGCGAAAGAGTGGAGGAGTGACCCGAGGGCTTGAACCAGGAGGTCACTGCACAACAGCAGACACAATAGCAGGCAGGAAATCAGGAACGCTGTTAGGCAGCGGAGGAAGAGCCGGATGTACCCCCCGTTCCCCCATTGGATCAGGACAGGTTCCAAGACAATTACGGAAAAATATGAAAAATGCAAAGCATCTCATAAATTTCCAGAGGAAAACGGATGAACCCTCTACTGTCTACCTGAGTACACATTAGAGACAGGGCCTGAAGTAATGGTGGGAGTGTGACTTGGCTAAACCTGTATCAACAGGTCGCTTTGCATGGTTATGACAGGACTGGCTGGAGGCTCCACTGGGAAATGCAGGAGCTCAGGCCTGGAGTAAACCACTTAAAGACGAAGCATCAGTTTGTATGACTGGCACATGCTTTAATTCACAAGAAAGGACATCCAGATAACAGCTGTAACGTCAGATTTTCTTACAAGTCTGCCTGGTAAATGTTACAGTCATATTCTTTAGGACATCAGTGAGCTCTTTTATGGTAAATATTAGCTTAAGCCTGACAGCTAAGCCCGCCTGAGAGATCTGCTGGGACAACGCATTCCTCGTGGACTGGAGGCAGCTTTAGAGCGGGACACAGCCAGAAGCCTGGGCTTCTCTGATCCAGACAGACAGCCAACAATGAAGTCAGATCCCATGACAGGCCATCATCAGAGCTGGAGTCAAAATATTTAATTCACGCAGAACAATTTGGCTTTTGGTTTAACCGCGTTCAACTGAAAAAGGACTGGAGGTCACTGGAGTAACCAAAACACCCGAACAATAGAATAATAGCAATGTGTATTCTGCACGACCGCAGAAATAGGGAGGAGCCGCAGCCGTGATGGGTAACGAGGCAGATCAGGGTGGGAGAAGTGATGCTAAAAACAAATCTCTGATTAAGAGACCCCCACTGCGGCAAGCTCAGAAGTGACCTCTGCACACACAGCACAGGGTGACCAGAAAAAGAATGGTCATAACAGTGTATCCAACATCACCCACACCCACAGACACACACACAGACACACACACACACACACACACACACACACACACACACAGAAGCAGCCGAGTCATATCACAGGGAGAGGACAGACCCTGCGCTCAAATTAGCTCCCAGTCAAGTGACAACGGCACTTGAAGTGTTCCAGTGTTTCTGATGTCAATAGGCTTGGCAACATTTCTGCACTTGTTGGTGAGGGTTCCGCGTCATGTGGGCAGCAAGTGGCACGTCCTCTGCTCCGCAAAAGTGACACAGGATCTGCGGCTTGACCTGCTAAGAATCGGCGCGGCGGAGCAAGCATGAAGAACAGCACAACCAAATTAGACCCTCATTCGCCGTCTGCTGTATTCTATTACTCGTGCCTTTCTGTTTAATGACAACCATAAATGGCGTGGGATCATTGTCCCCACTAGAGGACAAAGAGAACATTGTCGGCGTGTCTGAACTGCAAGAGTCAGTCGAGTGCGGTCTGTGTGCTCAGAATAACTTCTCTCATTTCCCCATTTCTTAAAAAAAGGTTATTTTCTCTAACCCAAGATTTATAAGAAACGACATAACCAGAAATTCACACGAGCTGTGGAGAGTGAGAATGAATAGGAGGGGTGATGATAGGACAAAAGTTTTATTTCAGAGGTTAGGTTGTTTTTATTCACAGACCCTTCTAAGCAAGATTGGGCGTGAAAACACTTTATAGTGCTGACCCAATTACTTCAGCATCAAAACGAGAAAAGGAGTATCTAACATTTTTATTGCATTTATTATCAAACTTCTACACCTACAGTCTCATCAATCTGACTGGCTGTCTGATCTACATTCTTTATGCATGTTATTCACTGGACTAATCTCCAGTCTGTCGCTGACAGTAAATACACCCCTTCCACCTAACATTCATTTCTCACATTCAACTGTAAAACTGAAAAAAGGCTTCACTAAAAGAATGTTTCATTCAGGAATCAGTGCCAGAGTCTTTGTACTGGTATAAAAGTGAAGGGCACTCTTCAAGAATTAAAAAATAGCCTTAACTGTAACATGCAATGAGCTCATTAAGAAGGGTCATTCACCTTAATGGAAGCTAATGCTGAATGAAAAGTTTTTCATTCAGTGAAGTGAGCCACGGATATTAACTTAGTGGGACATTTTTTTCCCAAGAGACTGATAGATAAAGATATTTATCCAAAACACAGCATACAAAATAACCTGAATTGGAAGTTCAGTGCCTGGAATGACGACAATAGGGTATCTCAGGAAGACATGACCATAACATCAATGGAAGAGGAGGAAAGGGGTGTCGCAGGAGTCCTAGGCAGTGCTGGTGGGTTCTGATCAACAATGTAGATTTTTTATCATGTCTTATGCAGAGCTCCAGACGTGGGGGTGGTCTATTTTGGTCAGATAGGGCCAGCACCAGGTCCACGATAGGAAATCTTCAGCTGGGCCCAGATGGAGGGTCTATTCATAGGCGCGAGTGCGTGGAGCCGGAGGAAACCCGCCAAACTCCCTGAATGAACACACTTCCTGAGAACATCTTCAGGGTCAAACCTGAAGAAGCGGGGAAAAAAAACTACTGCATGGCTGCACTGCCTCACAGTAAGAGCGAACTGTATATAATCTACACTGAGCATTTCCATGTTGTGGTGCTCAGACAGGAAACTGATGCTCGGCACACTATGACACCACAGCCAAACTATATACATTTCGGCTGATGATTGCTCGGCGCACAATACTGCTGGGATATTCTGCTGGCGGGGTTATGCAATCCCGCACACATGGTTCACTTTAAGGATAGATATTTTTAGCGGGTCAAGAGGGATGTCTGTAATTCTCCACAGACCTCGGGGGCTGAGTAAGTTGGAGACACCAAAACTGAAAACTGATACTGAAACCCAGAATTTGGCTTGCTGATGATACTCCAAGTATGCAAGCAATTTAGATAAGGGGGTGGAAGGCCACATCTCTAATTTGACGGGTTAGCATAACGTGTCAATTACTTAAGCCACGCACTGTCCTATGTGCAGCCCGCACAGCTGTGTCTGCCTAGCTCTCGTCTTGCACGGTCCTTTGGGGAGATTTCATGACTTCAGGCGAATATTTGTGTCTTTCAAAAAACACGATACAAATTAGAAGCACACGGACAACTCTCCGAATGAATCCTAGCCTTAAATGTTTCAATGTGAATGACATGAGCATGCGAATATCCAGAAATCCTCAGAGACTGGGTTTCGACTCACCGCAGCCAGTTTGCTTTCAGTTCCATTTCCTGTAATAAACCGGGGAAAAAACACCCATCAAGATGGAAGAATCTCCGGGAAGACTTCGGGAAGTCCTGATTGATATTCATCTTGCTAAGTTCAGAAAATTCCAGGCCATGAAACCAACAGAGAAACAGAACTTAGTGAATGTTTTGGTTGTTTTCCCCCCTCATTCTCCATCTATTTGTAAAACTCCATCATTGGGCTATTTACAAAAGTCCAACCGCCAGTGCTCCCCTCCCCCCCTTTCATAAAATAAAATGATAGAAAAAAAACTACTAATAAACTAATCAAACTTTAATACCAATGTTTTGTTCAAGCACTGACTACCAACATAACAACAAACCACTTTAAAGAGTTCAGTCTGCTTTGACCAGTCGAGTGTAAACACCTTTGTCCTGGGACGAAATGAGGCACAATACAGGCCTACGTCACCCAGCAGCCCCCTGCCTGCAACCGGAGCGATAACACATTTGGGACAGGTGCTTCCTGTGGCTCACCGAGAGCCTAACTCAGCCTCTTGAGCACTCAGTCCAATCACCAGCCTTTCTTCTGTCCGTTTGTGTTCTTCACCTGACAAAACAAAGCCCTCCATACTGCAGGTTGGACAGAACCGGTCAGTGTCAGCAGTCACGAGGCCCTGCCACTCTCCAGGAAGGAGAAAGTGAACCCTGCTTCTGACTGGAAGCGGCGGTGTTTCCCCCCCCCATGTTCTCCAAACAATGGATGAGCTGTACACAACGGTCGCTGACCTATAGCGTTACTATAGAGTTGTTTTTCTCTCGCGCCCATAGCAGGTGCTCTGGCTGCAAAGTGACAAAAACAAACCAGACCAAAACAGGACAGAGATAGTAATGATTCTTCGTTCAGTTTATGAAATGTACCATCAAATAACTTTTTTTCTCAGATAATAATAAGCGTTTGATATTAAGATCAAATGACTGACACATGTGATGAGTCAATAGAAATGCACCGGAAAAGTTTTCAGTTGCAAACACAGCAGCTCAGACAGGACCACAGGTCCAACAAATTCATCCAGCCAGTTTTATGGAGACCGTAATTACAAACTGACCAGACAGACCAATAAACTGGGACTCGAGACTGAGTGCTTGGTGAGGAATGCCTAAAATCTACAGCTAAGGTCTGTTTAAAAGGTTCAATATGTCTGGGCTAAACATTGTTATATAGTTTGTTCACACACATCAGAATGCGAGTGCATTCTTCCAAACAGATGAATAATGCAAATATGGTCTGTGGCCTCTTAAGTAATAAGAGAGATTATGTTTAAAAATCAGACGCTTTCAGAACCTACTGGGATTGAAGACAGAGACAGAAAGTGTCAAAATCACCTTATTAGGAGTTTGTGTGTGATCCATAAAAAGTTTCCATAAACATTCAATGGCACAATCTTACAGGATTCTCCAAAATGAAGTGCTGATGTTGTTCTATGGCAGAACTCGAAACTGAAAGCATAAAGCACAGCTTGATTACACAGCCGAACGTCTACGGCATGACTAATGACTCAACGCTACGCACAAAAACGGCATTAGGCTTTTGTATCCTTGAGTGGTGAGGTGTGTGATACGAGTCAGAGGTTTTAGAAGAACTGAAACCAAATCTGTCCAAATCGGAAACAAAAAACTAGAAAAATCAACCAGAAAGGGGTTGTAGCGGTGCAGTGGTTCACACCAATGCCACACCTCAAGAAGGTGCTGGGTTCGATTCTCATCTGGGCCGGTGGAATTTCCTTTCTGTGTGGGGTGTGCATGCTCTTCCTGTGCCTGCAGGCGTTTCTGCTGGGAGCTCTGGTTTCCTCCCACAGTCTGAAGATGCTAAATTGCACGTGTGTGTGTGTGTGTGTGTGTGTGTGTGTGTTTCTGTCTTGCAAAAGACTGGGGGCGTGCCAAGGGAGTTTGGCCACCCGATGAGAGCTGGAATAAGTTTAGCACCCTTGCAACCCTGCCTGGAACAAGTAACACAGATAATGAATGAACTTCAATCACGGATGAGCAAACGCCATTCAATCAGTGGGATTCACCTAAAAAATAATGTCCAGGCAACAAAATTCTGTCTGAAACTGACACGAATGAGTCCATCATCACCCAAAGTACAGAATAAAACCCACTTTTATTAATAACACAAGTGAAATTACCCTGTAAAGAAAGCGATAACATTATCATGAATGAATCAAATAAATGTAACGTAAAGTAATGGCCTGAAATAAGCTGTCAAATAAAGTTAAAATTCCAATGTAACACATTTATTCAAACAGTACTTATTAACAACATTACAAATTTCTTTAGTCTGAATAAACATTCTATGACGTTTTCAGGCTATGCAGTGCCGATCTAACAAACTAGGAATTCATTTTTGATTGAATTTCCATTGTCTCACATGTCAACACCAGGAATTGACTAGAACATGACAATAAAAATAAAGTTAAGTAAATGAAATTGAGAGCATCTAAATCAGAAGAGGGCACTCTCATTTAAGGTTGTGCTGGACATTTGGGATGGTCGGGATATTCAGATTCTGAGCATTTTGTGGTTTTATTTTGAAGCAAATATTTTTAACGCCTTTTCACAACAGCTATAAAATAAAAGCTACGCTTGTTTTGAGGGCAGACCACAGTTTTTTTGGAGTTTTTTTTTTTTCACACCCCTTGTTGTTCACAAGCAGCTCAGTGTCCTACCTAATCTCATAACCTACATTATTTTGGAAGGGGAAAAAAAAAATAAAAAATCACTTGACTATATTCATTAAAAATATACAAGACAATTTCCATTGCACAAGCCAAACTTTTACCAGGGGTCTTACAGATAAACAGCAAAGGCTGTGGGGGATAAGGGAAATATGGGGAAAATGGAAAATGTGTCCAAGACCTTTGTTTGGCTGCATTACATTAAAATGGTGAGCATTCCAAAGATGAAATGTGGACGTGCTAAGGCCGAGCATTTTCTAGGTAAATCTCAACCAGAAACGGGCTTTCAAGGTGGGACCCCTGCGACACTGAAACGCCCCTGACAAACAAAGCTCATGGACAGGCGAGTTGTCATGCCAGAGGCTCTTTTGTTATTGTGTGCCAGCAAGCTATTTGGCTTGTTTTGAATCAGTGAAACTGGCATGGAGCCTTTGTGAGTGTTTCCCTTCAGCAGCCCGCGCTGACAGAGGGCAGGAAATAACAGGACGAAGTATGGATGAGCTCCCTGTCTTTCTGTTTGGTCATGCTTTGCTTGCAGTCACTAAGCAATTCAAGAGCGGCATGCTTTAGCTCAGCGCGTCCATGGGTTTGTGTGCTTGGTTTATTTATAACCAGCATTGTGCGTGTTGGGGTGGGGTGGGTGGGCATGTAAGAAAGTGTGTTTTATGCGCCTATATATTTCTGTTTTTCCACAAATTATAGATGAAACAAGGGTAGCAGCGCCAATGCAGAACTGCCATAGAAAATGTTTCAATCAGCGAGACAGCTGTTCATGATTTCACAGCACTCGGCTAGTTAAAATACTCCACTCCGCTAGTTTCGGTTCACATGCAGTCTTGTAACCAAGAAAAAAAAAAGTTTGTTTCCTGAGTCAGTGGACAGTCTCATACTTGCTGGTAGAGCTTTCCTCGCTGGCAGCTTCCTGATGAGCTCATGGCGAAGGGTCTCGACTTCAGCGCCACTTCCTCGGGGGCGTCCGATTTCCATGGCAGGCGGAGCGTCCATTACTCATGTGTAGATCTTCCTGACAAACACATGATTCTATTCTCCCATGCAAGGCATCCTGGCAGTTGGAATGCACTGTTTTGTGTTTTAGTTTTCTTGTTTAACAAACACTAGAAGAAACGACGTGCCGCGAGACATGTCGGCTTTGGCTGAGTTGGCCACTGGCTGTCTGTGACTCAGGATTACCACCAGGGGGGTAAACACGCACCGGCAGAGGATGCTGGCACTAAATATGCTCATTAAACCAAGCACTCCACATACACAGCCTAGTGAGGGCCATTAACCTGAAATGCAATCCAGAGAGCCTCCTTGTCCCGAATTAGGGGGGACGGCTCGACTGGACAAACCGCAGACATCGCGCAGACCATGTTACAACAGTTTACACATTTTCAGAATAACTCCCGGTCTCCTTCCCGGAAGTACGTGCCACATTCCAGATTACAACAGGGACTCTGGAGGAAAAAGAGCAGTTCAAGAAGTCAAAGCCAGCAGACAAGAGAGATGACACAAACGTTTACAATCTGCCCCATGCCGGGAGGTCAAATTCCTTCATTATAGGATGTCGGGCCCTAAAAAGGAATGTTGTGTTTCATCACAGTCCTCTCAAAACAAAGCAAGCATAAAGGGATTAAATTGGTTTTACTGTCAGTGACTGGAGCTGGACTTCAAAGACTGGACCACTGCAGCAGTTTGTCATCAACAGATTCATTCTCATTTATGATACTCTATAGAAGAGCCCGTGATTGGACCTCAAGAACGAACATTTGTTCAGAACATAAAAAGCATAAAAAGACGCAACATTCAGCTTTTTTCTGGCATTCTATTTCCCCCCCCAGTAATTAAATTCTCTTTTTCAACTTAAACTTCATTACTTGAAATTAAACAAGCAATTGTCTGTTACTGAGCCTGAGCCGACCTTCACTGAAGCTTGCATCTGAACATTTAGCCCAAACCGACCCCACCTAAAAAATAATGTCCAGGCAACACAATTCTGTCTGAAACTGACATTAATTATTCATCACCCAAAGTGCAGAAAACCCCCCACTTTTATTAATAATAACACAAGTTAAATAACCCTGTAGAGAATGTAATACCCATCATTATCATGGATCAATCAAATAAGTGTAAGAAAGTAATGACACGAAATAAGCTGTCAAATTAATTTTAAATTCCAATTTAAGACATTTATTCAAACAAAACAAACAACATTACAAAGTTCTTTAGTCCGAATAAACATTGTTTTCAGGCTATGCAATGCCGATTAGAGATCCGATATGATATATCGGTATCGGGTCCGATATAGACGTAAGTCCGCCATCGGATATCGGTCGGACAGGCCCGATCTATATATTCCAGTTCCTCATTCCATACCATGAACCTGCGGCAACTTCAATCTGAGCAAGCGAATAACATTAGCCGTTGTTTTGAACAAAATGTCGCTCGTTTGGAGATACTTTAGTTTGGAAACCCCGAAAAGAGCCAGCGTGCCGATGGGTGGAAGTACGGCTGCGTCGTACAATACAACAAATTTAATCAAGCACCTGCAGAGATTTCATGACAGAGTACCAGGAGTTTATGCTAGCAAATAGGGAAAAAGGCAGCAGAATTTCGGTGATGTTTTCCAAAAACGCAACAAATTTACAGCAGACAACCCAAAATCGAAGGAATATCAGAGAAGACTCTTAGCTCTCCCTCATGACCTCTTTGGGGTTCTTTCAGGGGCTATTTTGTGTGTTTTGTTGACTGTTCTGCCCTCTTCCCCTCTCTCTATATCTCAACATGATGAGGCTAAAGTTGGGCATCTTGTAACTCGGACAGTCCACCTTAAATACAGAAGTGGTTAGAGTTGTGTCTCCGAATTCACGTTATTTAAAATTTATTCGTTTTGCACTTTATTTTTTACACAGTTGTTGCTATAATGGACATAATACTTGAACTATTTAGATGATTCAGCCAAGATTGTTATGTCCGTGATATTTACAAAATTTTACAGCTGTTGCTGCTACCTTTTTGTGAAGTGTGACATAAATAAATTCCTTTGGAATGCCTTTAAATTCAATGTAGTTGTGTATATGTTTTGCTCTTCTAATAAGTGCTTTGTAGTTTATTTATTTTGTGATGTGACCTTACTAACAAACAGCACAATTTCAACAATAATAATGCTAATATTAAAGTAAAAAGATGTATTATATCAGAATCTGTATCGGTATCGACAGTTGTGTAGCGGAATCGGATCAGAACTGGAAAAACGTGGATCGGCCCATCACTAGTTTTCACATTTAAATTTGTACTTATTTTATAATGTTTGCACCGTTATAAAAAGGAGCGGTTCAGGATACATTTCACCATGTGTTGTTCATTTATAACTATGCATTAGACAAAGAATCTTGAATTTTAAACATTCTGAGACAAGAGGACATTATCAGCAGTAATGTAGCATCAATTTCTCTTTTAGGGATGTAAACCCCATAAATTAGAGCGGAGAGGAGCTTCACCTTCACTGCTGTCCCAGCCAAAGCTACGAGTCACATCTGTGGTCTCAATGGCACGCTTCTTGCTGGTCTGGAGTAGCACAAAGAGCCTCTGCAGCTGGTAAGGAATACTGGTAACCGGATCCTCCTCCGACTCCTCAAACTCCCAGCTGAACGAGAAAAGAGACGATTTTACGTCCACTTTCATGTTTTCTCTCTCCATTTGTTAAAAGGCCGTGTTAAACATATGATCGTCTCTTACTTGTAGAGTGCATTTCTAAACTCTGGAGTCATGAACAGGGTCTGCAGTAAACTGTTCAAGTAACAGGTCATGGCCTGATTGACCAAACCTACATATCCTACAGACAGAGGGAGGAGCACAAGTCAGAAATTCCCTTAGAAAGAGAGTGACAGATTAACCAAAAATATTCTGCCCACAATTGCATTCCTAGCACCTGTTGCTAAGTTGGACAAGCTTCACAGAACAATAACAAAATTCCTATACAGCCTAATGAATTTAGATTCTAAATTAACTGCCCGCCCACATTCTAAAGCACTTGTCCAAACTTGCTCTAGCTAGGGACAAAAAAAGTTTGTGGGACAGATCAATACAATGTTTCAGGGAAGCTACCTGTCTCTGACTTGTTGAGTATGGAGGAGTAGGAGTAGCTAGGGCTGCTGTAGTCACTGCTGCAGCCCACAGTACCGTCCCGGGGCAAGGGCCCGATGAAACGGTCCTGAGAGCTGTCATCCAATCCACTGCTGTCTGCTGTGCCTGACTCATCCTGTACACACACAGCAATTATAAACAAATATTATAACAAGCAACCAGTCATCCTTTTGCTTTAAACTACACCTAATACTCTCAGAATGACTGTTAATCATATAAATGAAACATCTTCTGCTTTCTTTTCCTCATGAAAAGCCCATTCCCTGAATAGCTGCTGGAACAGACTTATTGATCCCAGTACCAGACACGCATTCATATTACACACTGATAACTGAATTTCCATTGCTAAGTAACTTTCTCTCCTGATCAAACCACTCACAGAAGCTATCTGAGGCTGCTCTCCATCTTTGTCTGTGAGTTGCAGGAAGTTCCTCTTCCCCGGCTCAAACCCAGACTCCACCAGAGACATCTCACTGGCCTGGTCCAGAGGAGCCTGTTGAGAAACGAAAAGGAAGGAACACAAAAAGTGAAACAAAAGACAAGGCTGTGTATGAACGCATAATACAAAGATTTAAGAATATATGTATGTATAATAATAAGGACTCAGTCGGTTGAAGTCTTTCTTGACTTGATCTTGAAATATCTGTGATATTAATACACATTTTTAGCATTCCGGAATGCTCTTGGGTATTAGGGTAACAGTAGGACAGATGGTGACCGACCATCATCGAGATTCACAAGATCATTTGAAACTGACTGAACCAAGAGTCAATAATTAGTCTTCAGCATTTCTGCAGGCCATTTGTTTACTTTAAGAGGAATTCTAAAGCATGGTGTGTCAGCTCAGTTTCAGGAGATCACTTATTAAGTATTTAAAGATTTGTACTCTAATACCCCATTGTGTATTCACAGATCATTTATGCAGAGATTAGACTACTCCTCCTCTGCCAAAATCTACAAAACAAACCCTGCGTGGTACACCATTATGCACAGGTGGAGCAGACAGACTAATCTGGAATTAATATAAATATTTTTAGGCCAGGCCCGAAAAGCGTTTCCAGGCTTTGAATATTCATTGGCATTTGAGAGAAAGGACTTCAATGCTCATTCTCAAGAATCATCCTTATAAATGGAAATGGAGCCTCTTTTATGAGCCAAATAGAAGGTAAATGTTAAAATTAGAAACTGATGGTGATACAAAAATTCTAATTTAGTTTGTTTTCAGTTAGCAGTGAGAGAAGCACAGGCAAGCAACTGGTCCACTCGTCCACTGCCAG
Organism: Bryconaethiops microstoma; assembly: GCA_037577275.1. NCBI lineage: Eukaryota > Metazoa > Chordata > Actinopteri > Characiformes > Alestidae > Bryconaethiops > Bryconaethiops microstoma. The sequence goes on along the minus strand of JBBJLS010000039.1, from coordinate 5,183,755 downwards.
AACTCACCCAGCAAAGAGGTCTGAGGTTCTGAGCTACCAGTTTTAGTGAGGTCATCTCCAAAGACTCGTAGCAGCCTGCTCAGATGAGTATTATTCTTATAAATCAGAGTCATCAAAATTGTCATTATTCGTTATTATGCATTTTGCAGCAAGCATTTTTTGTCTGATTATTGAATGTGCTCCACCATGTACGATTTCTAAGGCAACTCAGCTCTTTTATCATTAATGGTTTTGCGAAAGGTTTATTATTTTGTGCTGTGAAGCATGGTGACATGGATGCCTAAACAAAACAAGCCAAGATTTATTTAACATTTTTAACAGCAACAGTCACTGTCCAGTTAAATGTTTTTTGCTGGCGAAATGCATCGGAATACGGACATAAAAATTTCTGGCTTGGAAACAACGACTAAGCTTCCGACTATTAAAAATATACTTCCTAATTTACTGCCCCTTTAAAAGGTTAGGGGAGCACCTCTGGGGGAACTGGGCATCAAGAGCCCGACTAAAGACATTTTATTTTAGGTTAGATAGGCACATGCATTTATGTGCTGCAACTTATTTAGTCACATAAGAGGCCCACTGGCGCAATGGCATAGCCTGGATCAAACCCTGGGCTTAATCCAGTGACCTACTCAGTGAGCTAACTCCAGCTCCAGCACCTGTGCTCTGGGTCAGCTGCAGGATTAGCACCCAGCCAGGTTCGCATAACACACTCTCGCCTCATGACCCAAAACAAAAGTCTATTCACTCTCACAATATCTATAAAAGGAATATGGTGCTGCTGATATAGGAGGCACAATATATAAAGTTACATGAGTCCTCATAGGCAAACAATTAATGCACAATGAACTACATGCGGTACGATGCACTATTTTTTTAGTACTCTGTCTGAAGGTTTACAACTATGGATATTTGAATGTGTGAGGTTGTGTATATGTATGCACTTCTGGTATTGATGTCTATGTGGCAATAAAAATTATACTGTCAGGTGCAGTCAAATGAGGACAAGTTTCTTTAATCTGTATACATACTTGGCCAAAAAAAGCCGGACTCTGAATGTCTGCAATTATACCCAAACAGAATGGAAGAAAAAGAGCTCACCGTTTCCACCACGCTGCCCCATGCCAGTTCAAAGGTGCCATTCACATAGCCAGCCTTGTGAGCAACATCTTCAAAGAGTTTGGAGAGGGACGTGGAAGCCGGAAGGTTTAGGGTCAATCTCTCATTGACTGTCTTGGCGTTGGTGGTGTCCTGGACTATACACAGCACTCTGGGTTCCTCAGCAGCACTCTCTATCTGTGGCAAATGGAACAGCACTTTCACTTTAACTGTCAACACGTAAAAGTAAAGGTCACGTCACTTCGCGTGCTGCTAAACAGGCTGCTGACATTAGCCATTTTAAGCTAAGATGGCAGCAAAAGGTGGAGCTCAGGCGACAGTCAGCCTTCGAGAAATTCCTTGGGTCCAAGCCATAACATGACAGGCACACACGACACGAGGCAGGCAAAAGTGGAGCAGTGGTGCTTATGTAACTCAGTATTGATATGACCTACTGTAGCCCTGGTTACATTAAGCTCTTACAAGACCCAGCTTACATGATAAGCCTTTGTGCATGTTAGTACACCAAGGAATATGTAAGGAAACTCAAAATCTTACCCATGTAAACACAATGAGGTTTCCCCTCAAAGTTGTATAAGGGTGCACTGATCTCACACAACATCTGTAGGGTTTGGTCAGAAGCATGCACAGGAGAACATGCCTTTCAATGACCTGGAGGAATGTCTCATCAAGCCACAACCATTTGGAACCACCGGTTATGTAACATGGAAAACATAGCCTAAGTGTGTAAAAAGATTTGATCATTGACAACACAAGAGAGCATAATGTCTGCTAGGTGACGACAGTGTGAAAATCATAGACTCTGTTTACAAAGCTGGAGCCATTTTCTTTTCACACAATGTCTCCGTTCCCTCAGACTGCTCTCCACTGCCAATCTGCTCATGTTACCACAAGCGTCAGGGCCTCCAAGTATGACGCAAATAAAATATTTCATGGTCATTTGGGGACCGGCACCATGTTTTTGGGTGAGCACGGATAAACAAGTCACATCAGAAATAACTTCTTTGGCATTATAGTCACTCTTCAGTGAATACTGTAATGCGTTCACAGTCACTGGCTGGTTTCAAAAGCTTGACTCTGGCCAGTGAAAAGCACACAGCACACGTTCTTATACTCCTCTCAGACTTTTACACACACATTAGTTTACAGTTAGTAACTACTCGCTTAATTAATGTCAGTGCAAATGCAGACTCCGTGCTGTTAACACACAGAAACACACACCTTCAAAACTCTCATGCCAGAGCTACCTGAGAGAACCTCTTCTTCATTTCCTCAAATATACTCTGCCTGCAACTCCAAAATATACCCTGATGACAAAGCACAGAAGACAAAACTCTGAAAACATCTGGTCCAGAAGGACACTGCTGACTGAAGAGAAAAATGACTTAAGAAGACTAAACCTCTAAGTGGAGCCAGACTACCCACACTGTTTTAGGTTCCACATGTATTCCACACACTGGAGAAAACTGTGGATCTAACAGAGATGGAAAAAATGCCAGAATGCTACTCTAGAAGACTCACAGATGTCAACACATACAGGAGTATTATCAGATTACGGGGTATTTTTATCACAGATAATATCGCTAGGTGGTGACATGAAGTAGGGGAGGCTGGGCTCTGCCATCGCTAAACCTGGCACAGAGGAAATTCTCTAGGAACACAGCACAACTGCAGAGATCAATCAACTGTATGCAGCCGTCACTTATTTTACATGTTGGTCTCTACAATTTGAATTTGGAAGAAAAAAAAAAACTTAAATGTTGATCCAAAACTTACTAATGTCTAAAGGGCTGGGAGGAAAGCTGGGTCAAAACATCCATTAATATCCCTTGCAGTGCACATGTATATACGTTTTTGAACCCCAAAAACACGATTTTTGTGGTTGAGTCCGAGGAGAGAGAATGGTCGAGTGGCCTTAAAAATGCATGTCAGAGAGAGTCTGTAACATCATGGAAGCCGGAAGACAAAAAAACAAAAAACAAAACACAAATGCGAAGAAAAAACACAGAGAAAAAACACTCAGCAGAATTTTTAAAAATGTGGTTTAGTAAAAAAGTAGCCTATGAATGCAGTCACTTCGAAGGCTCTTACAAAGCCATTCTATGGGTAAGGACGACTCACAGAATGGCTTGGTAAGAGCCTTCGAAGTTCATGAGCTCAGTGTGAGAATTTTAGTTTTTACTTTGTTGGTTCATAAAACCAATGTTTGAGTGTAAACACTGGTTTTATAACAATCACACTTCGCATTTTCTCACAGAAATAGTTCATATAATGTTCTCCGCAAGACGCATTGCCATGTTTTTGCATTGCAATATTGCACAGTTTCAATACAGAGTTAGTGTAACCACTTTAAAACTGTCACTGTGTTCTAGGTTGCCCATTTCAAAAGATTTTGGATATGCAGTGTAGCGCTTGCTTTACAAGGCTTCATGATGCCACCTTATACTGATCACCCATTATTGCCCAAAGCTTCTCGGATGGCACTGATGTAACCAATCACAGTCAGTGCAATTACAATGTGGCAGAAGGCAGAGCAGCTCCAGAGCGTTTATCACCAGAGGCAAAACTTCACCGCATGATCTCTCAAATATACACTTTTGCACAGATGCGTATTGATTAAGTAAAAGCCCTGAAAGCATACTAAACATAACCCTACATCAGAATGTGGTTCTGTTTCAGACTAATCTAGTAATGTGTTCAAATGTGCTTAAAACTTCTACATACAGTAAACCTCATTATGTAGGCAGTTTTTGATTAGTTATTAGTGCACATACTGCATAAGTACCAACACAGTGCTGATATATAAATACAATCTATTACTGGGTTATCGTGTACTGTGGTCAAAGGTTAGATAACTTCCATGATATCATTTTTTATTTTGGCAAATGTCTCTTATCCTGACTATTACAGATATTACTATTCCTTCCACAAGCAGACACTGTACTGAAGTACTCCATCAACAATCAATAACAGCAAATGACAAAACCATGGCAAAGTCAGAGAAATATTGTATAAAGAAACTAGATGCACATGTTTATCATTCTGAAAGCTTAAAATACCCCACATTTGACAAACTGCGGTGCGAGAGACAGGTGGAATTTGAATGGTTTTCATCAAAAGCTCTCAAAGCTTATCCTTTAATGGAAAGAGGGACTCTGAGAACAGGGCAGATGGTGTATGTGAATTTCAGCCTCTAGTAGCAGCAACAGCTCCCAAGGCATCAACTAGGTTTCACAGTACCCCATAATTTTGACAGGTCCAAGACCCTTTCAAAATCTTCCCAGTGAGTACTATTCAATAGAGAAATGTTGAACATGTTGAAAATTTTCCACTTAATTCTGACACACTAGTAATAACCACAATATAGCCATTCATGAAACTTTTTTGCAGGGTCAGAAATTGTCCTCCTAAAATGCAAGCTAAACTTACTCTCTCACACATACGCTCAACAATTAAGTTGCAGGGAAGATTGTGCGCACTTCTACTAATCTGAAAAATAAAGTGCTCCCACCCTGCTGACTCACCCCTCATCTAATGCTCTCTGTCAAACTGCTTAAACGCTGGTGGCAGGTGGCCCTTTCAGTCAAGCAACAGACCACACGCTCTGTCACACATGCACCATAACACAGGGTTCCCACAAACTGCTTCTGGTCGAAAATACACTCCATTTCAATCACTTTAAGGCTGGGATTTGGAGTCTGGATCAAAGCCACCTTCACGAATGCACAGGGGTAAACTGGATGTGTCCACACTCCTCAGAGGGACGTGCAGATGAACCGGCTCAAAGCTGCAGACAGGCCTTACTTAGGTAAAAATGAAAGTGACATTAGAGTGCAGGAGAAATGCATGCAGCTCCTGAACAGAAACAATGAGTTCAGGAGCTCATTAAACTGAGAATTCAGCAAAAACGTAATTCAGAGTCTTTCCAGTGGATAACCCAAGACCTGTCTGGTGTCTTAAGTTTGCTTCAGTTTTGCACTGGAGCTCCAAGGTTAACGTTCCCACCATAGGTGGGTATTCAAACTGAGCCCCCGAGTCCTAAATTTTGCATCCTGAACTATTAAGAACACATTCTTTGTCAAATTTCATACCCAAACTGCAAAAATTATGGAAAAAACAGTCAGTTTAAATAAGCATAGAATATATGGTAAATTAACATCAAAATTAAGTTTTATTTTTATTATTGGTCTTTGGTACCTCTTCTTCTACAGTTTTTAAAATACTGGCATGGTTCCAACTCCAAAAGATCCATTCATATCTAGCATACTGCGCGTGCATTCAGGTTCGACTGGTTCACCAGGGGTTGAGTACTGACTGATTGTTTAAAAATTTAATTATTTGTGGTCAAGTCTAACGTATGGAGAGACAGACATGGGGGTCGAGTCACCTTAAAAGTGTGTAGCAGAGTGACAGGCAGGGCTATGGTAGCTGGAAAGCAACAAAACATGGAGCAAAAGCTGTTGTGTTGTGGTTTAATTAAAAATAATCAGACCGTCAATGAGGCTACGCCTATTCTTCCCCACCCGTTTAGGGGCGAGAGCTGTCCACCCACAGATGGTGGCCTAGTGGTTAAGGCGTTCGCCCTGCAGGAAGTCGTGGGTTCAATTCCCAAGACACTTCTGAGTGGCACCTCTGAGGTACCATTGAGCAAGGTACCGTCCCCACACACTGCTTCCCGGGCGCCGTGTTCCTGGCTGCCCCCTGCTTCACTTGGTGAATGGGTTAAATGCAGAGGAAGAATTTCATGCTGT
>JBBJLS010000039.1:5149500-5159516 GCA_037577275.1 Bryconaethiops microstoma | reverse complement strand
GGTCCTGAAGCAGCAAAACAGCCCCAGACCATCACACTACCACCACCATATTTTACTGTTGGTATGATGTTCTTTTTATGAAATGCGGTGTTACTTCTATACCAGATGTAATGGGACACACACCTTCCAATGCAGGCCATTTTTGCCTAGTCTCTTTCTTATGGTGGAGTCATGAACACTGACCTTAACTGAGGCAAGTGAGGCCTGCATTTTTTTGGATGTTGTTGTGGGGTCTTTTGTGACCTCTTGGATGAGTTGTCGCTGCGCTCTTGGGGTAATTTTGGTCAGCTTGCCACTCCTGGGAAGATTCACCAATGTTACATGTTTTCGCCATCTGTGGATAATGGCTCTCACTGTGGTTTGCTGGAGTCCCAAAGCTTTAAAAATACCTTTTCCAGACTGATAGATCTCATTTACTTACTTTCTCATTTGTTCCTGAATTTAATTTAAAAAAAATACTTCATTTAAAAAACACATTTTGTGTTTACTTGTGTTGTCTTTGACTACTTTAAATTAGTTTGATGATCTGACACATTTAAGTGTGACAAACATGGGGAAGAAAAAGAAAAATCAGGAAGAGGGCAAACACTTTTTCACACCACTGTACAGTATGACATACAAAATTGATCAATTCTAGGCTCCAGGATCTTATAATTGTTTTTAATATCAGCATTATATTTTCAATATAACAGGGAAATGCAGGACGGGTATTCTCCAGTCATCCATGCTTTCGTTTTCTATGTGGTCAGCATATGAGTGCCTGGATGGACTGAAGTCATAGTTACAAATTAACCATTTGGTACATATAGCCTTGCTATGACTTTCTGAACGCAGCACACAGCTCAGCATTGTTTAAGGGAACTGTGTGATTATTGGGGAATGTAGTTATTATAACTGGTGGCAAAACTTAAATTGCTTGGCGACGCATCTGTATCTGTCATATCTTACTCATCCTGGATTTACGGGAGGTGCTTGTACCTGCACTTGTCTTTTAAAATGAGTCAGATACCTTTTGCTAGCTATTTGAGCAGTAGGGTGGGATTACAGGTTTCTGTTGAAGTCTATGGTTGTACATGCAGGTGGAGATGCTGCTGTCATTTTTTAGGACCGCCCTCATCCGAAACATCCATCCATTGTACTGGGAATCTTTGCAATGCCTGAAGATGGCAGACAAAAGTCCTATTTTGAGGTGTACAGATTTCCACAGTACCCTCACACCAAAGAACAATTCACCTCACCTGCAACACAACACACCTTTGACACAGGGCTTCTCACCTAAACATCCGCATTCCTTCAACATGTCTAATCGTTTTTCACATTCAGCAAACAATAACCATATTGGGACTGAGTCACAAACTACCACTGATAGTGCTGTCTGTCAGTTGTGCAATCTCTCAATCTGTCCATAAAAGGATAAAAGTCCACGATGAGGGCTTTTTGCCTTGAGTCAATTAGCTTTCCCAAACAGTCAACACCCGCCGCAAGTGTCACGCTCTGTTATAAACACCCATGTTTGTCTGTCACTGATTGAACAATCGCAGGAAATTCCAACGCTTCCAAAGGAGTGATGCGCACGGGGCCAGCAGGTGATTGATCAGATCTGAAGTAATTTATCTGCATTCCAAGAAATCGAAACCTCCGTTTATCCAGCATCGACATCCCAACTCTCACATCTACTTATGCCAAATGCTTATGCTATGTTATGAGGCATTCCAGACACTTCCAGTACTCTCCAATAGTAAATTATAGAGGCTGATATGAAGGTGAAGAGTGCTCAAAAACAGAGGAAAAGAAGAAATCAACATGCATAGTTCAAACCTGACCTCATCAATCACTAACTGTTTTGCAAAACAAAACCAATAGAACAAAGTAATCCTAAAGGCATTCGGGATTTTTTTTTTTACTTTAAAATATTCACCCCCTTGGGGCTTGTAATCTACATCTGCTTGACGACCCTCTCTGACATGCTGTTAACCCACATGTCTCTCATTGGACTTTTCTTTCAATGTAGCAAAGTGTTCTTTCTGGTAATGAAGCAATTTTCTCGTTTTAACACGAAAGACATGGGATACTTTTAATGGCAGCTTTGCCGTCTGTGGTGTCCAGTTTAATAGGGCTGTAATAATAACGCTGAGATAATACCCTATCTCCCGAAGGACGGTGGAGGAGGGAAAAAAAAGCAAAAACGCCTGCTTCTTCTGAATACATCCATTACCCTCGGAAAGATTCCAGGATGGAAGATATACTGACAGTAAAATGTGATGTGATTCTGTTTAAATGTTGCATCGTACGACTAAATCCAATCACATTACTCTAGGAAATGGAAGAAGTGAAGTTACAGAACAGGGAGGAAAAATAGAAGTCAGAGTACAAAAATGACCCATAATTCATGGTATTGGCTCGTTTTGTAATAGGTGTAATTAGCACACAATGTCAATTAGGGTTGCACTCCCAAAATAGTTTGAAGATGTGCTGTTTGTTGGTGTCAAAGTTAATCATTTCGAAATGAAATCCAGATTTAACACGGCATACTTGTTTCTTTGCTTGTCTTTATTCACTCATTTTACCCACCCAAATACTTCAGACATGAGCAATGTTACCAGTCTCTCAGAGGAGCAGGATTCTTTCAGTTGTTTTTTTTATTTATTTTTGTGCTTGTACTGTAGATTTGCAGAGACTGACTTTTTACATATGAAATTATTTAGATGACTTCATATTCATAGGATTTTTTTTTTTAATAGAATGACTCCAATCTGTATTTGCTTAACACAAGGAGGAGTACAGAAAAAGACTTCCACTGATGTTTGGTGCAGCTGCATAGTGGAAGTACTGGCTTGGTGATGTTGGGGGGGCGTGGGTTAGGAGCCAGCCCCTCCTACCTGAGCTATAAATGCCCTTACACTTGGTGTGGAGAGTCAGACTATTAGCTGAGTGTCACAGCTGCATTTCAGCGCGAACGGCAAGCGAAGGAGCCGCTGGATTACTGCCTCTGCACAAACTCCTGAGGGAACCCCACAGCTTCACAGGTACGGACGCATTGCTTTCGGGTGGGGGGGGGCTGCTCTTTGCTCCTTCAGCTGATGGCTTTTTATTTATTAGGTCAGGGCTCAAGTGTGCTTAACTGAGATAAGCCGTCTCGCTGTGTATGCATGTAGTACAGCCGGTAAAGTCAGGGTCAGTTCATCTTGCAAGTTTCTGTTACTCCAGCACTGGCTGTTGACTTGAATCTTTATGGACTGGACCACAAGCTGGCTGTAATAGATAGAGACTCTGGCAAGCTCCAGAGAGACTAAAGCTCAGCCAAGCAGCTGTGTAGCCTTTGTCCTCAAGCATGGTGGTACGTTTACTTATTTGTAAAGAGCATGACCCCCAGCTCGTCACTTTACATAGCTGTGTGAACAGACTGGCTTTTTAGACCTTTGTCACAGAAAGAGGGAGCTGCAAGCAGGTTGATGGCTGATGAAGACTGAACACCTTGTTTTTTTGTTTGTTTGTTTCTCCACAGATATCAGGCAAAATGAACCCGATCCTTCTGTCACTCTTCTCCTGCTGCCTGCTGGTCACTGTCACACCTGGTGCAGACAGTGCGAAACTCAACCTCAGCCAAGTTTTGAAAAGGAGGTAAGTAGAGTCCAAAGGGCTTTATTTGAAAAATAAACTTTATTTCACAAACTGTGGACCATTCGCGGTTTCATCTGCAGCTTGTCTGATGGACTTTATGTTTCTCTTGCTGATTAGTGTCTGGCTACATAGACTGAAGAGGGATTTGAGTAGCCTGTCTGCTCTGAGCGAAGCAGATCCCGGGCAGTTTGTCAGACCCGAGGAAGTCAAAGACACCCTGCTTCCACATTCCAGGTAAGAAAATTGGTGCTGGTTATTTTTCTATACAGACCAGCATACCTCTAGTCTATGGAACTGGAGCATGAAAGTAAACAAGGTCTATCGTGCTTGGCAAGATTTTTGTTTTAGCTTATCAAACGCAAAGTATTAACTCTATCAAGTTTGGGCTTATTACTCAGTAACTATTATGGATTATTCAGTAATGACTGCGTGCAATGTACAACTAATATGTGAGGCATTAGGAATTCAAGTCTGGACCCCTATGACAGGCTGTTAGCCATTCAGGGCTGTGATCTGCCAGGTAAATGCCGCTGAGGAATAACCGTCCACTCTTTTCTCTCCTCCCTTCCAGCGCCAGCCACATTGGCGTGAGGACGAAGCGCTCCAAGAGCTCCCCCAACCAGCCAAGGAGGTCCGGCTGTGCCCTGGGCACCTGCACCGTGCACGACCTGGCCTACCGCTTGCAACAGCTCAACAACAAGATGAAGGTTGCCAGCGCCCCCATCGAGAAGATCAGCCCGGGGGGCTACGGGCGGCGGCGCAGGTCTGTCCCAGAGAGGAGGATGACCCTGGAGCAGGAGGAGGAGGGAGGCCCGCTGCGGCCCATGTGGAGGCTGCGCAAGCTGGAGGCGCTGCTCAGACGGACATGAACAGGACGGGTAGCCGCGGAACGGGACGGAGGGCGTAGCAGCGCCCCCGCCAGGCTCCCTGGACCAAACTGAAATTCTACAAATGCCTCGGACTCCTGCCAAGAGCTTCTCTTCCGAGCGGCTGGGGGAAAAACAGCAGGCCTCGCTGGAGGAAGCCTGGCCAAAGCTGAAGCGCGAAAACAACAGCTGTTCCACCACGCACTGTGAAAGGGAGAGAGACAGAGGCACAGAGAGAGAGAGAGAGAAAGAGAGAGAGCTAGTGAGAGAGACAGGGATGCTGTGGTCAAGAACTGGAGCTGTGGCGGAGCACTGAGCGTGAGTGTAAAGATCACTGCACTGATCCCCAGCACCATGGACTGACCACAGGCACCGGTCAGGAATACAAACCTCCTTCCCCCGGACAGAATTTCCAGTGTCCTCTCACTGCTCCTCATATGGACTATCTGATGGGATTAGGGGACTCAAATGTCTTCTCATACACTCTCTCAGAAGAAAAATAAAACACCTCTGGACTTAAAGCCATCTGGGAAAGACGCGTGTCGGTGATTCTGCAGGGATGGACTTTAAGAAAAATAGGCGACGAAGCTGTCTTCTGTCTCAAACCATCTTTTTGGACACTGTATGAGGGATGAATGACTTATAGGATATTAGGAAAGATGCTATTGCCAGTCCATAAGGATTGTACTCTACTTGAACATTATTATTATTATTTTTTTGTATAGAGATATGTGCAATCTACATGTAATGGTTGTTTTTTATTATTGCCAGTATATGTATATAAGCCAAAAAGTGTCAAGATATTGTTATTTAATTGTTTTATATTACTTTTTACTACTTAAAGAGAGCTATTTTTGTACAGGAATAATGGAAAAAAAAATAAGGGCATTTGTACGTATGTTGTCTATTATTCATTTCATGTCATAAATGTCATATTGTTTCAAGCTGCGGTCAGAGAATTTTGTGTTCCGATGTCTGTAATAATATATTTGTAAATGTGATTTATTTTGTCATGTCAGAGTAACATGGTCAACCAATAAACGTTTTGCATAAATCAGAGCTGAGATCGTCATGGACTCATCTGTTCTGGCTTGCAGGAAGTGAGGGCAATAAAACAAAAGTGCTCTCTTTCATCTGTCTGGCAGTATGGACACACACACACACCTATTCTTCCCTGACTTACGGCTTTATACGGCCCAGAGTGGAGTTTTTGGGAGAAATGTGACAGAACTGATTTAGTTGAGCCATGTGAACATCCGATTTCTTTCAAATCGGATTTGATCCACTTTAACTGAGCCACAAACTTAAGGCTTATGTGTCAGTAGCTGTGAAGTTGGGGCTAAAATGAGCAAATGTAGGTGCTTTTCAGAACAGACTTGGCTCGCTTACAATAATGGCTTACAAAAGTGAACAGTCAAAGGAAAAAAAAAGAATTCAGCAATAGATAGTAGTAAAGTGAACATAGCCAGTAGTTCTCAATGGCCTGCTGAGGCCTAAAGGTTGTGCTCCTGTTCTACATGTGTGCACCTGTGTAGAGTGGCAGAAAACATCTAGTGTAACTGAATGGCACGGCACGACCCTGGCTTGGGATCAGAGTTTAAACTGGGCTGGACTGGGACCAACAATTGACAGAAGTCAGGCAGTCTGTCCACAAGGATGCCGCTCTCTGAGGGAGGTGTAGGGATGGACCATGCAACATTCCTTCGAGATGTAGAGCAAAGGCCTTTGCAGTCCTGAGTAAGGCCCCCTGTAGGACTCTCCTATTAAACACATCATTACCATTCCTCTCTTAATGAGATGGAACTTCAGCTATGCAGCTTTATTGTAGAGCCCATGCTGTTTTAATGCAAAAGCCCGAAACCATTCATTGGTTCATTCAGTACTAGAATAACCAGGATCGTGGCAAAGCGAAGGAGAAGCTGTCGTTTTTTTTTAAGCCGATAAAGCAACAGTATCTCTTGGTTCTTTACCCTGTAGAAAAGTTAGGTTGCAAGCACATAAACCACTCTGTTTCTGTGAGGATGCATTTGTTATTAATTATTTGAGTAATTACAATACCGGCTTCTTTTCCAGTGTAACCACTGTAAATATCAGTCTGGCCTGTCTTGAGCCACAGTCAACTTTCTCGGTCCATACATTTTCCCTATCAAACCTTATATGAGATTATGAAGATTTGTAAAATATACCCATAAAGTCTGAAGCAGCTATCACGGAGCAAATTTCTGCCCAGTCTTGACCATTAAAAAGTCATGCCCAGGATTAACGATTTTAACTTGTTCTCTATAAAGTTTCCTCATCCTCAGGCAATTTGAAAAGTAAATACACACATCTGGCCAAGCAGTATTAATGGCTGTCTGTGCTGGGGCTTACCCTGTCTGGCAAAAAAGGCCAAAAAGGCCAATAAACAAATGTGTTTTTTGGGATTTTTTTAAATATTGCTTTTCTCTTCAAGGTTGAGGGGACTTGTGTGGAGGGATGTATGGAGGACACAGAGAGGGCCATTGAACTTCCTCTCTGACACAAACTAGTCACCGACGACCCCTCTGATGGTCACAGATACCCCAGGGTCAGTTTTGGGGTAATGAACTGGACAGGAACTGTTTTTCAGCACACGACCGCGATGAAAGAACATAGGAGTAAGATGCAAGCCGGAGGTGAGGATTTCAGAATCTATAAGATTAGAGCTCCACCTAGTGTGGATGGTGTTCACTGACAGTGGGGTAAAGTAAAGCGGCCCCTTATAGTCACGTGTGAACGCTCCACAGCAGAGCACACAGTGTGAACAGTGTGAAATTCTTCCTCTGTATTTAAACCCATTTTCACCAAGAGAAGCAGCGGGCAGCCAGGAACACAGCGCCCGGGGAGCAGTGTGTGGGGACGGTTCCTTACTCAAGGGAACCTCAGTGATGCCACTACCATGCTACCAACAGCCCCAAAAAATGTTAGTGTGTGTTCGTAACTCTCATAAAAATAGACTAGTTGATAGAATAATTGGGCCCCATTTTCATAAAATAGAAAATTGGGGCCTAGTGCTTAGGGCCTTGCCCCTGTGGTCAGAAGGTTGTGGATTTGAATCCGAGGACTGCCAGTAGCACCACTGAGGTTCCCTTGAGCAAAGTACCGTCCGCACACACTGCTCTCCGGGCGCCCCTCGTTGGTGGCAGCCCCTGATAAAGAATTTCACATTGTTCACACTGTGTGCTGTGGTGTGTTCACACATGACTATAAGGGTCACTTTACTTTACTTCACTTTATTTCAAAATTCACATACAGCCATAAGTAGAAAGCCCTGCTCTATCTCTGTCCTACCATTCAGCACATCATAAATGTGCCATTCGTGTTATACTGTGGGCGTAGACTCTTTCCATTTTCTGGCATGATAACATATTAGCTGGCAACAAACAGCTGTGATTTATTAGAATTGTCCAATTTGCTCTTTGTAGGATTAAAATTTGAACCCAAGCAATCTCCGATGGTTTTAAAGGCAAGTTGACATGAAGAGAGCTTGGATATAAGAAAATAAGTAGAAAGTCGTGGCTGCACAGTGTCAGTAAACACACCGGCTCCAGGTAAAAACAACAATGAGTCATCAAGGTGTGGACGCCTAAAGGGCTCAGTTGCCGTGTATTTCATAACGTGCTGAACACCTTGTTTTTTTTTACCGTCCCCGTTTTTTTTAAGGCTTCAGGTCAGACGTGTTTCATTTTCCTTTTGAGCAACCAGCTAATGATGATGAACTTTGGTTCTTTCTTTCTTTTCTTTTTTTTTTAAAGGATGCCTGCTGTGAAAAAAAAAACAAAACCAGGGGGATTTTTGTACTTTTAATGATCAGAGGATAAAGCCAGTGGTACTTTTTGAGGGAGGAGAGTGAGACAAATTGAGAGAGAAATCTATCGTAGTCTCTGGACTCTACATCTAAACTTCTTTCAAAAGAATGTCACGTTCGATGCATTAAAAACTCTTGCGGTTCTTTTATCGAACCCAGCAATTCGACATAAGAACCACAACAGTTTTTAATTGTACAAACCTGTATGTAGACAATGATAGTGAATGAATTCATTCACTTTTACTTCATTCTGCTGATTCTAAAACATCATCCTTTTCCTTGATTCCAATCCTCCATATCTACACAATTCTCATTCCCACTGCCGTGGAAATTCTCCTTTGAATCACACACCACAGCACGATGCAAGTCCTTTAAGAATCTCCTTTATTGGCAAAGCAAAGAGTTGAAACAATAAGAAAGAGCAGTAAGTCAAGAGTGCTGAAAGAATCCTAAGGTCTGTCTCTGATACAGTTCTGGAAGTGGCTAAATCTGGTTCTTCCTCCAGTACCTTCTGCCCCTAGAGCTGTAAATTAGTTACTTCTTTGTATCTATGTCCCTTGCTACTTGTCATCAGTCCCCACAAACAAAAGAATAACTGCAAATAGTGTCTTTTTGGGAGGAAATTGACGCAAAGAAAAAAGTTATACATATGGAACTAGGGTTATGAACACAATTTGAGCCATATGTGAGAAAAAAACATATTTACCACATATGACATAAGTTCAACATAAGTTCAAAATTTCCAATACGCCACACACACACACACACACACACACACACACAGCTGGACTGTCTTTGATTCTACTGCCACTTAAGAGCAACAGGCCAGTGACCCAAGCCCAGGGAGTGATTAACACTGTAATCTGGCCCATCACAGCACTAAAGATGCTACCATGCGTCCCCTTTCTGCTCTACAGGGCCGAATGAAGCATAAACAGACTGTCAGACATCACTGGCTAGACGTAAAAGTTGCTAAATAATCCATGGCCTTGACATAAAATTCTAGGGAGGAAATCTTTAAAGGGCCCATATTATCCAACACTGTTTTTTTCCCCTCACTTTTGTGAACAAACGGGTTTAATACAGTATCTAAACACTGCTTTAACATGTCATTCTCTCACCAGTCTGTCTGTGCAAACGAAGCCGCAAACAGCCTGTTTTCGATTCACTGTTATATCACCATTTAAAAAAAGTGAGTTCCTCTACAATGAACCGCTTCCTGTTAAACCACTCTAAATGACTTTGTTTACAATGAATTTGTGAGAAGGCTTTGGCGTTAAAATATTTTAATTAAAAAAATCCATTCATGGGCATGTGGGTCATTATGAGGCATGACAGTGCAAAAGCAAAACATTTCTTTTTTTTGTTTTCTTTCAGATTTGCCACTAATTTAACATCATCAGCATTTCATACAAACACTCAGAAGATGCACGTTTTGGACAGTAAAGAAAGTAGATTTATGTTGCACGCATTGTGACATCTGGTTCCATATAACAGCTTCCACTCTTCTTGGAGGCTTTCCACAAGATTTTGGAGTTTCTGAGGGAATTTGTGTTCATTCATTCTGTAGCATTTACGAGGTCAGACACTGATGTTGGACGAGGAGGCCTGACTCACAGTATCTGTTCCAGTTCATCCCAAAGGTGCTGGATGGGGTTGAGGTCAGGACTCTGTGTGGCCAGTCAAGCTCTTCCACACTGAAC
>JBBJLS010000039.1:5104613-5118472 GCA_037577275.1 Bryconaethiops microstoma | reverse complement strand
TCTATCTATCTATCTGTCTGTCTATCTATCTATCTATCTATCTATCTATCTATCTATCTATCTATCTATCTATCTATATACCTGTCTATCTATCTATCTGTCTATCTATCTGTCTATCTATCTATCTATCTATCTATCTATCTATCTATATATATATATCTGTCTATCTATCTATCTGTCTGTCTATCTATCTATCTATCTATCTATCTATCTATATATATGTCTATCTATCTGTCTATCTATCTATCTATCTATCTATCTATCTATCTATCTATCTGTCTGTCTATCTGTTTATCTATCTATCTATCTATCTATCTATGTATCTGTCTGTCTGTCTATCTATCTGTCTGTCTATCTGTCTATCTATCTATCTACCTATGTATCTGTCTGTCTGTCTATCTTTCTGTCTGTCTATCTGTCTATCTATCTATCTATCTATCTATCTGTCTGTCTATCTGTCTATCTATCTATCTATCTATCTATGTATCTGTCTTTCTGTCTATCTATCTGTCTGTCTATCTGTCTATCTATCTATCTACCTATGTATCTGTCTGTCTGTCTATCTGTCTGTCTATATATCTATCTATCTATCTAAAGCATGTGATTATGGCTGTTTTTTAATATCTATAAAACCTAAACGTCCTCCACGTTCAAAGATAAAACAGTGATAGTTATGGTGTGTTTTTACCTGATTCTTCCTCACTGGAACAGCAAGGTGCTGATTTCAGCATTCACAAGCCTGTGCTGTATGCATTTAAGCCTTTGGAGCACCGAACTCAAACTCAGGAATAGAGTGGCCACAGAATGTAATATAAAGCGTGGGTTGTTCCAGGCATCTTATGAACGTTAACAGTTTGTTTATACTGAGAACCAAGTACATTTCTAAAACCTTCATTTGCTTCATAAGTATCCCTTCAATTGGTCAGGTTAGTCTCTGGTATAATGCTAACTAGCATCGCATTACTGAATAATCAGTTAATGTCAATTCTAAACGTAGGCATTTGAAGCCTGTATCAGATATATAAATAACATATTCTTCTTTTTTTTTTTTTGCAGTTTTACAATGATTTCTCTCTTTTATTTTACGTAACCATAATTGAACCTGGAATTTACTATACTCAGTGTTTTATTGTCCAAAAAACTTTTTATTGTCCAAAATGTATTTGGTGTGAAGAGAAGGATTCTCTTTCCCACTGTTAAGTATATTGGAGGATCTGTGATGTTTTGGGGCATTAGTTTGGATTGATTTTTTTAATGAAAATCTGGATTCTTCTGCCAAAATGTCAAAACTGGTTCATGGCTGGGTCTATCAGGACAGAAATCCAAAATGCTCAGTCATGTGCCAAAGTCTGAGTGCCCTCAAATGACATTGGCACACTCAAATGGCACACTTTTTTAGTGCAGAATTACATGAATGGGAAAAAATAGCATGTTAAAAGTCTGTATTCTCCTCAAACCCTCATCTCATAAAGCATTTCAGGAGAAGACAGGCTGCTGCAAGGCATGCTTGGTAAATGGAGGTTGCAAAAAGTAGTAAATGCAGGAGTTCCATTTACTTTGACCATTTAAATTGGAGTAAATTTAATTGTAAGTTAAAAGTTATTATCTGCAATTATCCATAGTTTTCTCTTCATTATCTTTTCTCCCCGTCTTTACCAATCTTGTGTCAAAAACTATAATTGCACACTTCTAGAGAGAACCTAGAAGGTCGGTGTACCTAATAATGTAAAAGAGAAGGTGCTTCTATTTGTTTCAGTTATTTCTGCTACTGAAATAAAATCAGATAAGGCTCAATACATTCTAGTACAGTTTGCAGTCTTCTGAAATATACTGTACTGGGTGAAATTACTGAGCATGTATTTTTTTTAAGTCACCTTTATTAAAAGGTGGAGTGGCACAACCATTAACACACATGTGCAAATATCTAAAAAGATGACATACAATCTCTCATGCTAATTAAAAGTGCTCTCTAAAATTTCTGGAAAAAAATGTTCACACCATTGTGCTCTAAGGACATGATCCAACACATCAAAAAAAAAAAAAAAAAAAAAATTGCACATCAGGACCTACCTTGGAATGTCAAATCAAATCCATGTATACATTAGCAAAATTTTTAAAAACCCATACCAAAGATCGAAGCTCTTTTAAATAGTGTACTAAAATTCTCAATGACATTTTATCTCATAAAACCTGAGAAGTAGAATAGTAAGGTTCGAGTGGTAAGATAATGTGTGTGCGTCAAATGTTACAATCGCCTTAGAAAATGCTGGTAACCAATGATTAAAAACCACAGCATTCCTTCTAGGTGAAGTATAACACCTAATAAAACCTATACTCAAATTATTGCATGTTACAAGCACGCTTGGTCCCTAAAGAGAAACAGATCAATTTGCAATTTTTCCACTGACATTGTAATGCTTCCCTAAAACAGCTCAGAACTGAATTATTAGTGATTTCGAGATCCCCGTGACCGGTAAGTTGAGTTCCAAAGTTCAAGTGAACTCCTCGGACTGTCTTTGAAATCGTTATGTGCTTGATGCTACTCTGGGGTGGGACTCTTAGATCCTACATGCAGTCCTAAAAACTTCTTCTTGCCTGGAACGGCGGACTTCTCCGCCGACGTGTCTCCTTGGACAGTGTAGTGGTTGCTGAAGAAGTTTACAAGATTGACCATAAAAAACAAAACTAGGAATAAAGTGAGTACAATCCACAGAATTTGATTCCGTTTGAAGATCTTCGGACAAATCCGGTCGAGGACGTCCAGTGCTTCCTCATACCTACTGTAATGACACAACACAACGTTAGAAAATAGTCGGATACTCAGATAATCAATATATATCCATTTGTCTTTTTAATGTAGTCTATCATTTTTCCAACCCAGCCCCTCAGGGACACCAAGATAGTCCACATTCTTACTTTTTAGCAGCTTCTAGCACACCTGAGCCAGGTATTCGCTCGTTCATTACTTCGTTCAGGTGTGCTAGGACCTGGGAAAGTAGCCTGGATCAAAAACATGGATCATTCGCGAGGCTCCTGAGATCTGGGATGGGAAACACTTGTCTAACAGAAGATTATTCTGTAAAGTAATTACCTGTTTGGCTTCTTTTCTTTTTCTGACTCTTCTCCAGTTTTCTCCTCAAGCTCCAACAGCTCTTCTGTTTTCTCTTCCTCCTCCTTGACGTCCTGAAGTTCCTTAATTCTTTTCAATCCTTCCTGATACCTGCAGACGTAAATACATTCTATTCAAAAGGACTGTGCTGTGAAAAGGCAGAACCTGTGCAAACATGGATTGTTAAGAGTATACGTCCAAAATGATCCACACACCCTCTAATTTGTGGATTCAACCATTTGAGGCACACCCTGTGTTACAGGTGTAAACATATACACCACACAGACAAAACTATTGGGACGCCTGACCATTACATCAACAGGGACTTTAATCCATAGACTGGAGTTCGTCCCACATTTGCAGCTATGGCAGCTTCCACTTTTTCTGTGAGAATTAGTGTCCATTCATTCTGTAGAGCATTTATGAGTTCAGACGCTGACGTTGGACGAGAAGGTCTGGCTCACAGTCTCCGTTCCAGTTAATCTCAGAGGTGCTGGATGGGGTTGAGGTCTGGACTCTGTGTGGACCAGTCAAGTTCTTCCACACCGAACTCATCCAGTCACGTCTTTATGGAGCTCGGCAGGTTTCAAATCATTGACTGGTTAGTTAAATAATATAACTATGTCATAGTTTTCACAAAGGTAGGCTGGGTTTCCATCCCTGTTCTGGAAAAACTACATGGCCAAATGTATATGGACTAAAAATTATATGGACTAACCTAATTATTGCATACAGGTGTTTTTTCAATACCTGAAAACAGGTGCAAAATGTCAAGCACACACCTATGCAATCTTCGAACATAAACACTGGCTGCAGAATGTGTCGGTGAACTCCAAACTGCCTCTCAAGCAACAGGAACTGTGAGTTTGGAGTTTCATGAAGTAGTTTTTTGTGGACGACCAGATGCATATAGACTGCAAATAAAGTTTGCTGGTGGAGAGATAATGGTCTGTGGCTGTTTTCTGAGGTTTAGGTTTGGTCTTTTAGTTCCTGTGAAGTTAATGTTACAGTATTTAAAGTAAAGCGACCCCTTATAGCCACATGTGAACACAACACACAGTGTTGTGTTCAGTCTTCCTCTGTATTTAACCCATTCACCAAGTGAAGCAGCGGCAGCCACAGACTCGGTGCCCAGGGAGGAGCGTCGGGGGACGGTACCTTGCTCAAGGATACCTTAGTGGTGCCAATGGCAGCCCTGGGATTCAAACCCACAGCCTTCTGAACGCAGGGGCAACTCCCTAACCACCAGATCACCAGCCGTCCCAGACCTTATTGATCTTATTGACATTTAGAGAGTCTTCTGACAGAATGGGCACAAACTCTCACAGACTCACTCCAAACTCTTGTAAAAAGCCAGAAAAGAAATGTGGAGACTTTTTCAGCTGCAGTCAGAAGGACAGGTTCATACTAATGCTCATGCTTATGAGATGGCATGTCCAGCAAGCTCATATAAGTGTGATGGTGAGGTGTCCACATACTTTTGACCAAAAAGTGTGGATTAGTTACTTCACAACAACCACTATGGAATATTCCCCTCTGCTTAAGCATCATAGGTAAAATCTGAATACTTTCAACAAACGCCTGAATATTAGCTCATGAAGAGTCAAGACACAAAAATGTACAGTAGAGATTGTGGTAGAATACGTTATTATTTCATTTTCTACAGATTTTGATTCCACATTAATGTGAAGATGCGATTTAGGTAAAGTTGCTCATTTTGGTTTGTACCATTTTTAAAGGTAACATTTCACGGTGATGGATGCATCTTTCCAAAATGTGTTTGTGTGTATGTGTGTGTGTGGGTGGGTGGAATCAATCTGATTGAGGTGTTACCCTTTGTTGTAGGCTTCCTCCTCAATCTTGGCCCTGATCTCTGCTCGGATCTCCTCCAGACTGCAGGAAGCTTTGGTCGGTGCAGCTGTCTCACCTTCCTGCTCAGTCGGAACTTTTCCACTGCATTGTTTTGGAAGAGCAAAGCGGAGTTAGCACTGGAACCATAAACGCGTGCCATTACGCAGGCCATTGCGCACTATGACGCTGAGCCCTTTTGACCCTCGCGTTAATGAAGTGGCTGGACACCAGTGGCACACTCTTGGAAGACCAAATGCAACGTTGAAGTCACCTATAGAGAGTGCACTGCTTGAGAAAACACACTTCGAAGTAGTTGTTATTCTGTCTCTTAGTTGAAGCCTCATAGTCGGAGTCTTGGGCATGAGAGTACATGGCATCAAGGGCCTTTTAGTCTCGCCTTATTAACAAGAGTGAGTGCCAAGCCTGAAGCCTGGTCTTCGTCAAATGTTCTAGTCCAAATGTTTAGATTAAATCCCAGAATAGCATGTAAACCAGCTACAGCTGAGGCTTTTGCGGAATGCGCCGGCACTATTTTCAATCTGCTGAAAATTTCAGAGGAGTTACATAAGCGGCGCTCTTTTTTAAGGCCCACACTTCCTGCTGTAAATTATTTACTGACCCACTCCTTCAGATAGGCTTCCTGAAGGCCTGACAAACAAACAAAATATCCCTCAGCACTGCAAGATGTCTTGATAAAAGTGCACCATGGACATGGTGTCCCAAGACTTTCCCATTGTTTCAAGAAAGCAGTAAATGACCTTCGCCGTGCAGCACTTTTGCGGAGCTTTTGTACTGTCAAAGAAAAATATGTCCTAAACATGTTACATCAGTGTAACCAGACTGTATTCCCGGTGGACCACTGGACCACTTCTAGTGATTCACTCATTTTGAAATAGTCAAACAGTGTACAGTGCAACAATATAAAGTGAAATTTCGGATTTTGATGTTGCATCAAGATCTTGATGTGACAGCAATAATAAATAGCCTTTATTTGTTTACTCACTTTTCTCCTGCCGCTTGCTGTGCTGGATTCGAAGGGGTTTCACTCTTCACATTGTTTGCCTCGCACTAAACAGAGAGATGAGGAACACCCACAAAATTACAAAGCCTCTTTAAAGACTGGAACAGCGTAATTGACAATGTAAACCACACTTGACAAATGATGAGAGCTTGTAGTCTGTGTTGATGTAAGTCAGTCTCATGAGAGAGCAACTAGATAAAGTATCATCAATTACTTGTCACATGTAGACAAAAGAGCTGCATTGCTGAGATAGACAGAAAAACCTAGTTGAGATGGAGCTCACCAGTACAGGAAGTGCCCCCGGGCCAGTGCTGGGGCCAGCAGGGGCAAGGCCAGTGCCAGGGCCCGCTGCGGCCGGCGCCTGACCGGGGATGTTCAGAAGATTAAACTTTGGAACCACGGCCACACTGACTCTTCTTCTAGGTAAGGCCTTAAAGAACAAGACAAAAACTGTTTATTACACTCTAACCATGTCATGTAGACACCATATCTCCACCCTGTCAACAGCATAAACAAGACGCTTCCAGGAAAGTACAGTACCTTTCCCATTGTCAGAGACATGGATCTGGATGCACGTGGAACTCCATCATCTAGACCAGAAAAGCACAGAAACATTCAGCTTCCAGAACGCCCAGCATATTATTACAATTTCATGAATAAATACACTTGCTATCATACGAGAAACTGGTGACTGGTGTATTTTTTTGTTTACCTCTATTAGACAACACAGTTCCTATCATATGGACCAATAAAAACCGATCAGAAATAACTTGGAATAACATGAACATTAAAAATATAGTTCGATAATGTTTCTGATCCGTCATTTCCCATCAGCGGCTGCCACAGGCCGCCCTTTGTTTAGTTTTGGTTTGGGTTTTGGGTCTTTTATTTTGATATCCTGAGCATGCCTGGGTTTGAGTTATTTGATTATATGTTACAGTTGCCGGCGTGCTCAGGAAAAGAAGCTTTGTGTTGGGATTGGTTTATGGGATTTGGGTTTTATGTATTTAAGTTCATGTGTGGTGGACCTTAGTGTCGGTCCACCGTCCTCCTGAGTTTCGTTGAGTGCTTTCCCTTTCTCCTTTTGTTTTTGAAGTTGTTCTGGCCCTTGAGCCATTTGCTTTGAGTTTTTAATGAAGACAAGAATACGGAAGTCTGCGAACGCGCCTGCCCTTATGTGGGAGTCATGGGGAACTGTGACATGAAATTGGCAAAATGTCTCATCAACAGACACACTCACCTCCACTTTCAATGGAGCCACCATAACAACGGTTGGAGTTCTGATTGGCCAGTTTCTTAAACTCCATCAGTTCTGCATGGTCCTTCTCATAGGTTCTCTTTAGGTTCTCCACATACTGCAGCATCACCTCTGTGGCCTTGTTCATCCGTTTCTCCTGAAACATCCAAATAATCAGTCAGTAACTCTACAGGAATACTACCAGACTCACTGCTTTCTTTATGACTATCAAAGGCAACACCTGAAAACACACTATATGGACAAAAGTATTGGGACACACCTGTTTTTCAGGGTTTGGGCTAGACCCCTTACTTCTAGTGAAGGGAAATCTTAAGGCTTCAGCAGAACAAGACATTTTGGACAACGCCAAGCTTCCAACTTTGTGGACCCAGTTTGTGGAAGAACCTTTTCTATTCCAGCATGACTGTGACTCAGTGCACAAAGCAGCTCCATAAAGACGTGCTGGAGGAGTTCAGTGTGGAAGAACTTGACTGGCTGCAACCTCAACCCCATCCAACACCTTTGGGATGAACTGGAACGGAGATTGTGAGCCAGACCTTCTCGTCCAACATCAGTGACCTCACAAATGCTCTACAGAATGAAGGGGCACACATTCCCACAGAAACTCCAAAATCTTGTGGAAAGACTTCCATCAAGAGTTGAAGCTGTTATAGCTGCAAAGTGGGACCGACTCCATATTAAAGGCTATGTATTTGAATGCAATGCCATTCAAGTGCCTGTTGGTGAAATGGTTAGGTGCTCCAATACTTTTGTCCATATACTGTATGAACGAAACATTGGCTGGGGCTTGTAAAGCAAACACATGGACCAATCACAACGGACAAACAATCATCACTGCATTACCAAACAAGACGGGGCACCTGGAAACATGAGGGAACTAATGCAAATAATCAGTGCGAATAACGTGAGGGCTGACAGGATGCGGGTGTGTTGCCGAGCAGTGCAGTTGTGTTGCCGGGACATATCATGTTGCAGACAGAGGGGGGCGTGACAGGTAATCCCCAGCTCAGAGCTCTGGTGAGCTAGATCGCTGGGGGCAAGGCAGAGGCCGCATGAATGTGACAATATTAAAAATGATTTAAATTGCACTGTATTGTGCTTCATTCAAAAAGAAGTCCAGGCTTAAACATTCACCATGAATAGGTGGGGGTAAACTGTTGCAGTCTAAATAGGAGTGTGTATGTAAATGTCTTTTTTGTGATATCAAAAAACCAAAAATTCTGATATATGGACTGTGTGTAGTGGGGAACTAGTTTAAAAACCTTAACCATATTTATAAACTACAAGAAACATATTTATTTTAAAAATCTATGGTGTTCCTTTATTTTTTACATAAACCTTTAACAGCTATACTGCTTTGTTTGAACACACTGGCCAGCAGTAAGGGGTTAGAACTGTCCGAGTTTTCTGAGGCAGGAAAAGTTCCCAATTATATGGCCGAGAGAAGGTTCAAAGTGATGCTTTGTGATGCAACACTGAACACAGTGAACGCTGTGCAAAGTCACATTTGGTGCAGGTTGGCTCGACATGTTTCAGAGGTTTTGTAAAAGATTTGCAAACCTGCAATACACGACTGAAAAGGAGAAGAGCAGCAGATCATATAGAGGCCATGAGACTACCAGACCTCGATACCCTTTCATAACAACAGCACACACATCGCTTTAAAATGTGTGAAGCCCACTGATAAATCACTGCTGATTCTCAGCAGAGCCTTTCGGTGGACAGTTCCATACATTCGTGTAAATGAAATCCCAGCTTAAAGAACCTTCTTAACGTTTAAAAAATCTCTACCTGATATAAAGCTTCCATGCAGGTTTCTGTGCCATGTATTTTTAAGAGAGTAACTAGGCAAAAAATATTTATTCTTCTCCATTTGGGGCAGCTGGTGGCCTCGGAGTCACCCCTACGATCAGAAGGTCGTTGGTTTGAATCTCAGGACTGCTAGTGGCACAACCAAAGTACACTTGAGCAAGGTACCGTCCCCATGCACTGCTCCCCGGGTGCTGTATTCCTGGCAGCCCACCGCTCCTCTTGGTGAATGGGTTAAATGAAGACAATTTCACACTGTGTGCTGTGCTGTAGTGACTGTAAGGGGCCACTTTACTTTATGACCATTTAATTTCTATGCAAAAAATACCCTAATACTTTGAAATGATTGACAGTGTAGATGATGGAAACTATCATTTCTGTAATATTTTACAGAAATTTTTTGCAGTTACTTCATGTGTAAAATACAAAAAATATATTTTAAAAATAGTAGAAATATTCGCAATGAGAAAATCAAAGAAGTGATGCAAGAATGTGGTGTAATTTATAAAACACATTTTCATTTTATTGCTTGCAAAACATTCTTAAAGTTGATGTAACTAGTAGGAGGCTTGCTTTTTCCTAAATTTTCCCTTTAATTGAATACTTTTTGTGAATTTATGCACCAAAACTCTCATAATTCATTTTTTACATGACCATTTTCCAACCTCTCTCTTTTCCCCATACTGTAGAATTAAATAGACTGTTTTTGTTACTATGAATTTGATAGTCTTTTATGTAAATGAGCTATATTCCAAATGGCTGCCCTGAACTGTGCTACATTGAAAAAGCAGACCAGGCTGAAACACCCCTTAAAACCTCACAATGAGTGAGTGGAGTTAAACTGATTAGGCTTATATATTCAAATGTGTTGCTTTATGGTGATGATACAAAAATACATTCAAAACAGGCTCTCTGCAGCTTGGTTTCTAGATATGGACTGTAGGGTCTGGAGAGCGGAAAGTATGTTCTGAAACAGCTTTGTCACACTACATTAAACTCTTTTGTTTGAGAAAAGCCAGGGAAATTCAGTGTTCCAGGATATCATTGCCATTGCTTCCGTTGGTGGCTGCAGGCTGTGAAAACTAGACATTTTGATGCATTCATTTTGTTAATTCAACTTTGAATTGGCCCTATTTCAACCTGTTTACTTGATTAAGCTGAGGATCTTAACTGCTCTCATTGTCAAAAGCCGATCTTTTCCAGAACACTGATTGTCTGTTTACTCCTTCTGCTACTTTAGTCCCATTCTATGGAAAACTATTGTTAAGAAAACTGGTAGGAGACATAGAAGGTCAGGCAAGGTTGTCTCGCCTCCTCCATTACTGACTGTGTAATGGAGAAAGAGCACTGCAAATCAAATGAGAGAAACTGATACAGGGGAGCTATCTCTAATTATTTAGAGGGTTGCGTGTCTTTCCCATCACAAAGAAGAACATCATTAATGACCGTTTCATAGAACAAAAGTACAACACTGAAAGTGGCACTCATTTTGGATGCAACTGAAAAAGATAAACCTACCAGCTGTTCTATACATTTGGAGAAAATGCAATAGAAGAATAGAACAGCTGGTAAGTTTATCTTTTTCAGTTACATGAATTACAGTACAGTCTATACAGGGATAACATCGGTATTTTACACTGAACTGCTGTCTCCCGCAGTGCTAGCATGTAAAATACCGATGTTACCCCTGTATAGACTGTACTGTAATTCATGCAGGCTCATTTTCTTTGGTATAAGCAGGTAAATACAGTAATAAAAATACAGGGCTTTAAGAAGACCAAAACGTAAAACATGAGAAACACACAAGATGCGTCACAGGGCAGCAGCCAATCAGCAGCAAGGAGAAATGAATCCCGTTCTCAGATTGGACTACTTTCAAACCTCCAGCCACTGAGTAAAGCAGTAGTGTAGTTATATTTTATTTGGAAATGTAGCGGAATTTACGTGAAAATTTCTGTTACAAAATTAGCAAATTATATTTTTCTTAATAATATATTTTCTGCGAACAATTATTAGTTTGGTTTTCCGAAAAAATCCACGAGAGACTGAAGCCGCGACTGCTAAACCACGTGTAAGCAGGGGTTTACTGTGTACATACATTTTCTTTCACATATGAAGTTACATTTTGGGAATATAATGTTTTCTAATGAAAGCTAAGATATAAAAGACGTAACTGAAGTAACAAAGAGTTCCAAATAAATATAATGTTAAAAAGTGTACAATAGTAAGCCTAACTATCGACACCTAAACATATCCTTTACACTACATTTCACATTTCTTTTTTTAGAAGTCAAGCTCCTCCCACTAGTTATTTCTTATTGTAGAGTTCAGTGCAAGCATTCTCACAATTACCGTAATTGGTTTTATATGAACAAGTAACTGAATAATTGGCCGCCGTCGTCTCCTCGAGAAGTTGAGGTGATTTGGCGATCTCCATTATGACGCTATGATCCAATTTCTCTCAGGTTAATGTGAGGCTGCGCATTGCTTGACTAGGAGAGCTGTATTTTCAGTGAGGAAAATAAAGACATTAAACTGCATTAAACTCAAATTCATCAGGCAGTCCTTTTTTCTTTCGATGCAGCAATCGAGGATTTAGGTGCTTAAACCTAACATTAAACTAAATCAAATCAGTGAATCGTTTTCATTTAGTGGACGCCAGAATTGGTGCAAATGTCCCTCCTAAATTCACAGCCCAGAGTAGCTTCTAGCAGCTCTTCAATATCATGCAATTATTTTCATTGCGAAAGATGGAGACAATATTGTGCTGCGGTTAAATAGGCCTTTAAATGTAAGGACATTTTAAATGGAGGAATGCACTTAAACCATCAGTCAGGGTAGGACGTTAGTGGAAGATGTCCAAGATAACATCAAGGAGGTACAGCCTGGGCAGAGAGAACGGGACCATGGCACAGAAAGGAAATGAGACCTTTGCATGGATACAAAGACCAACTTTTTCCTCTGCTAAATCATAATGTAATGCAAAAAAAGTCTTTTCTTTTTTTTTGCTACTTTCAACTTAATTAAGATAAGTCTTCGGTCCTTTTCCACAGTTTTACAGGGAAATGGTACTCCCCTCCCATTCATGGGATATGGGCCAGATCCTAATCAGTTTAAAACTCCCACTCATGCAGAAATCGTGGGCCCAGTTAAATTTTATTGCACATTGTATTTCAAATAATGAAATCAATAGAGCTACGCCAGGGACCGGGTGGCTGTAAAAACCTGCTAGTCGAGAGAGTTTCAAAATCGATACGAAAGTGAACTTTACAGCGACCATAACCATCGGCTTTGCAAACGCTGAATAAATCTCTTTGGTCTGGAAGGAATAAAAACAGAATGAAATAAAATAAAAGAGAAAAAATAGCGACTAAGGCATTTGTAAGCATTTTCAAACGGACAGTGGACACTTGCTTGAGTGTGTCCTATAGCTCCTGGCGCTGGTGTGCATGTCACTGTCAGAAGAGAGGTAACATTAAAGACCCCTTTTTACTTCTCGTAAACCAGGTTGCAGCCGTGCACGGAGAGACAGATAAGGCAAGCTGTAAGCCACTTTTTTCTCCCCAGTTAACAATGGGGGCAGCTGGGAGAAAGCTTCTACAGACTTTCTTTTCTTTTCAACTGAAACAACCTTCACAACACTAACTGGATCCCTTGATACCTGCAGTGACCCTGGCCACCATCGCCTTTTTACCCCCACAGACAATTCTAGAGCATCAGCGTGGCGGCTCGGATGAACAAACTCTGACATCTTTGCCTGTCAACAAGATTTCTGCACTGTCTAAGACGAGTCCGTAAGCACTGACGTACTGTCTGGTTATTTAGGGTACGAACTTGCGCATGGTTTCACATTTTAAATGTGAATTACCTTGGCTCCTTGTTTTATCAATGCATAATCAGTTCATTGACAAAAACCTCTAATTCCTCATATTCTTAACCAGGAACATGCAATGTTTTCATGAAATGGTTAAAATACGGTTAAAGTACACTCTAGTTCAGTGGAGTAATTCATGTTTTTTACCCTTTTCCAAAGCCAAAAATGTCAGAAACATTGGATGTCAGAATGTCAGTGTTGGATTTGTTCATATTTTCAGTAAAGCTTGCGCATCTTGGTATGAGGATTAGAACATCTGCACTTTATTGAGGGGCAGAATTTGTAAGACTACACCTACATACAGTAAGCCTTTCATGACAACTGACAAAATCCTACGTAAGCATACATTCCAACAAGCATCAGTTGTCCTAAAGGCTACTTTAGTCAATTTTGATGTCATTTCACTTCAGCAAGGGTCATAACAAAGAATGCTTGTTGAAATAAGTCTCTATAAATGTCAGTTTACAGTAGATTTATGCCATATGGCACAAAAAGCTTAGTTCTTGTGTAGCTTCATTAATGTTACCCTTTAGTTCATCACTTTGATACACATTCTTTTCTGGTATGTAGGGGTCCTAATACTAAAAACTGAAACTTTTTTCTGACAAATAACAGAAAGCCACCCATTCATGCATGTTTTGTACCATTTTTTTATAAGGACTTTTGCTATAAGTGGATAATATAAGACCTGGCTTGACATTTCTTGTCATAGTTTGTGTGACTCAAGGGTACTTGGTTCAAAAGCCCACAGGATGACTTGGACTATTACTACAGATGACTTAAAAACACTACAGAAGTATTACAGATTAGTGTTTTAATAATATGATACACTGTTAAAAATATTATAGATTACAATAAAATTAATATAGGAATATTTATAGTTTCCTATTGTATTCCTATTGTAACCATACTGTATGAATTAAAAACGTGCACACAC
>JBBJLS010000039.1:5086164-5097244 GCA_037577275.1 Bryconaethiops microstoma | reverse complement strand
GTTTTCAATATTAATCTACAATGTAGAAAATAATAAAAACAAAGAAAAAACATTGAATGAGAAGGTGTGTCCAAACTGGTAGTGTACATCTGCATGTTATCAGGGAAAAAAAGGGAAACTGTAATCATTTTTTAGGTGTACCACTTTTTCTGATGGGAGTGTGCACCTGTACACCCAGCTGCTGCAGTTTGTTTATCTTTAGGTGGCATTGCTTGCCCATCCTCTCTCTCATCCTCTCAGAAAATGTAGAATTTGTATGCGTTTTTGCTCTTTGTAATTTTGCCCAAATTACAATTAAATACTTTGTCTCCTCTTCGCCCCCTGAGTCACAGTGGCTCATTTACTTCTATTCCAGTTCTTGCCTGCCTCAACTTCCTACAGTTTATCCAAAAGTTTAAAGTGTTTTCACCCTACAAACAAACTGGACCATGATTCAGTCTGATCTGAAGTCTGAAAGACCACACGAGCTAGGTATGAAAGCACCATATGGTGTTAAATGCCTCTATCAGGACAAACCCTTCACGCAAGTGACTTTCTGAAAGATTGTTACCTGACATGCAGTTGCTGAGAAATGTTGTGCACCAAATGTATTTTTTATTTTCTATACTATACTATACTATACTATAAACTATACTATACTATAAACAGTACCTTACTCAAGGGAACCTCAGTGATGACACTAGCAGTGCTGGGATTCAAACCCACAACCTTCTGATTGCAGGGGCAACACCCGAACCACCAGGCCACCCAGCTGCCCCTAATTGTTGGAGTCCAACTATTACAGATTTTAAAACACTGAGTGTCATGAACTTGGCCTTCCTTTAAGTTTTAATTTTTAATTTAAGACTTAGTCGGACCACAGCACATAAAATTGTGTCGTGTACATGATCGTATCTTAGTTAGACTACTTGTCTTAGACTATAACCACTGGTGTTTATATAAACATAGTTTTTCTTCCGCTGCTTTGCTGATTAGGGGTCTAAATCTGGGTTTGTGGGAAGTTCATTTATGAAAATGCTCATATAAATAAACAATAAGTTGAATAAAATTACCTCTCGCAGTTTGGACAGTTTCTGGACAGGTGGCACTGGAAAGTCCCGGTAGCCTGAAGACTTCAGCTTGTCCGAGAATGAGAGGCCCTCGTCTCCTTGGGGCGCACCGTTCCTCATGGGGCCCACCGTGTCCCAGGAGACGGCCCTCATGAGGGGCGGAAAGGCTCCGATGGTTTTGATCTCGGCCGTGCACGGCGCTTGCTGGGTGGGCGGCCGTGGCACAGGTTTGGCCACTCCAGTAGCTGGGGTCTGGCTCTCTGGTTTCTGGGCCACTGGAGACGGACTGGGCTTCTTCCCCGGACTGAGCTCTGGGCTGTCCTTCTGAGCAGCAGGGGGCTCTCTGGCTGAGGCAGCAGACGCATGGCGAGGAGTCAGAGCGCCAGAGGAAACCTTACGCTTATCAGGCGGCTTCCACTCCACCAGCCTTTTCAAACTCTACACAGGGGTGGATGTCGAGGGGAGAACAAGTTTTGTAAGCAGAAAAATAATAGTGAAATGAAAAATAAAAAAACTAAATTAAAGTAAAACCTGAAGAAAAATAATGTGCATACTTGAACATGTCAATACAGAACGTGAATCTAATGTATCTTATAATTTAACCCTAATGTTATTTAAAAGTATAGCAACACAACAATGAAAAAAACTTCTGAAAGTATTGAACAAATAGTAATACGAATTAGAAGAGAAAGAGTTTGAGAGAGGATGGTGGCTGATAGCTGGACTGACCTCCTGGTCTGGCTTATTTGCATCTTCATGGTCGCGGACGGCAGGCACCTCCAGGCGCTACACGCACAAAACAAACACACAGTGATGAGGGTATTTTTATACTCCAATGCAGTACATAGTCACTCATCATTGAGGACAGGAATACTGTATAAGGTGACATTAACAATCCCAGATCACACACCTGACTGGTGGGAGGGCTTGTTGGGGGGCTTGCCGTGACCTCTGAAAGCACAAGGAACCAAAAAGCGAAAAAAAAAAAGAAAATTAACTCAAGGAAATAACTCATTAGTGAAAGGGTGTAACTATGAGGCTTTACCTATTTGTGGGGGAGCAGAGAGGGAGCTGCTGCGTGAGGGCACTGGAGAGGAGCCTGGAGTCGGGTTGGGTGAGAGAGCTGAAATCCAAAAACACTCATGTTAAGCATCTTTGGGTTTGCATGCACATTCATGTCTGTTTATGTCACTACATGAGGTCTAGATGACATTCAAAACACATGAGGTCTATCTGACCAATGTGTATTTGACTGTGGCATGGCTGGGATTCAAACCCTTGGTCTCCTGACAATAAAGCATCTGTTGGAACAAAGACTGAAGCATTTACTCATCTAAAATGTCATCATATGCTATAGCAAAACCCTGAAAAACAGCCAAAGACCATGATCCTTCGTCCACCAAAATTTACTGTTGGATCTATACATTCCAATAGGCAGCGTTCTCCTGATGTCTGCCAAGCCCAGATTACCCTGAAGACTTGATTAATAACTGCAGTCCTGTGGTGGCATGAATACACAACACCAGCCGACGTTTGGCATTGCCCATACTGATCTAGGATTATGTACAGATGCTTGGAAATGAAAACCCAATTCATGATGCAGTTTGTATCCAGATGCAGTTTTATTTTTCAACTTTATTTCAATGATTGGCACATGAGAGTAAGGTTTTTACACGCGTCTACACCCCACCCTGTGTGTATGATGAAAAGTAAAGGGTAATATTATGTACGCTACCAGTCAAAAGATTTTGCACAAACTTGAGATTTTCTACATTTGCATGTTACTTACTTAATAATTACAAAATTACATTTAACATTCTTTGCTAAAAGATACATTTACAGTATGTTCACCATTTGAATACCTTTATTAGGCAGAAATTTCCATATTTTATTTATCACTATTGACCTATACGAAGCCACCTAATACAGTTAATGTCTTTAGTAGCATTCAGGCCTGATCTCAAAGCTGCAGGTATGGGTCAGGTTCCGGCTTCAATTTTATACCTGTTTGGACCTCTAAAAGGGCTTCGTATTCACTGACATCCCTCCCATGAAGCCAGTCAGTGTTGGAATGAGCCTTCCTCTTAGGTAGTGTCTCTGTTCCTACCAACACAGCTACAAAAGACTTACTGCTTTAGATAATCCTTAGGAGACACTATGATCTTATCTGCACTTTAGTTTTATGTACTTGGATTTTCTGCACTTAACATTGTGTTTATGGTATGTTTTAGGGGAAAAATACTTCTTTTGTTATGTTTGTAGTAGATTATATTGAGTAAGCCAAGATAAGGCACTTGTTGTTAAGATCCCAGATCCTTGCTTGGGGTATTTTGTATCAGTCTGGCTCCTACTGACTGCACAACTTGCACGATATGTTTTACAACTTTTCAACCCATTCTTTCCAAGTCAAACAAAAAAGTGCACAAGAAGCTTGTGATAACAACAGCAGTGTCTTTTGATTCCTAAGTAATGCAAAACATGGAAGCATCCATTTAAATGTTTGCCTTAAATTATGATGCCACTTACGTCTGTGAAATTCTTAACTAACCCTGCGGTGTATGTGGAATTTTAAAATGGTTATCACTACGAAACCAAACCCTTTAATTTTACCCCTTAAAATAGCCATACAGGAAATCAAGGAAAATTATGGGAAAAAGTGCACAGATTAAGGCTGATTAAGGGGTAAAACTACTGATTTATTTCCTTACTTTTTCAATTTTGTCCCTTAATTAACAGAACTTCCTGAATGAACATGCTTTAATTGTGCTTTTTCACAATCATGCTTTAAATCTAATTTTAAGGTAAAATTAAGGGGTCGGATCACAAATTAACAGCCACTTAATTCAAATAAAGGGGTTTGGTGTATTTTCAGGGGTAAATTAAGGTAGAGTTAAGCACATTTAAGTACATTTTGTTTTGTAGCGTATGCAGTAATGTTAGATTGGAGGGCTGCTCAGAGCTGAGCTTCACAGTTCTTCATTTTGGAGTTCAGAGTCAGAGCTATAAGTTTAGAATTGAGTTTAGAGCCAAGTTTAGTTACCTGTGGGCGACTCGGTGAGGCTGCAGGTGGATCGTCGCCCCCTGCGGGTCAGGAAGCGATCACTCACTTTCTTGGCCTCCTCCAGCAGATCCAGGTTCTTCTGTCGGTCCTCCGCCGACAGCTGCATTTCTGGAAGCTCATCCTTCACCAGGTCTATCACGTGCCCGTCATTATCTGAGACACACACACACACACACACACACACACACACACACACACACACACACACACACACACATCAACTCTATCCACTTTTCTTAGTTTAGCACAAGGGCATCATGCCAAAATAAACTGTAATCAAGCAAAATCGTCTCAGTCCCTCGAACTTTGCTTTCCAAAATAGACTGACTAGTAGACTCCAGTGTTTCCTGGCTGTATATTGACCAAATTTAGACATCCACGAGTGTGCAGTCATAAATCATAAATCAAAGAGGATTTCATTGACAAACCTAAGGAGCTTTCTATGTGGTTTTGAACTTTGAACTTTCTGAAATCAGACAAAACTGATCATAAACCACACAAATGTATTTATTCTGCATGTTAACATGTGACAAACTCTAGGATTAAACTTGAGTAACATACCTACTGTAGTGATGGGCCCTGAAGAACCGGCAGTCCTGGACAGCCGTGGCCTTGGGCTGTGTGGCCTGAGGCAACAAGAATAAATAAATATTATAGCAACAAATTCTCTGTACATGTCTGAGCCACAGGAAAATACATGTGTTCCATTACACCCGTCAGTTCACCTGGTCACTGGGTGAATAAAAGACGAAGTTCTTGAACTGAAATCAATCATGAATGATGCAACACAAACAAACCTGGCTTTTCTTTGTAGGTGCTGATGCTTAGTTAAGTCCTGTGGTGGCGTAAATACACCATGCCAGCCGACACTTGGCGTTGTGCATAGTGATCTAGGATGGTGTGCAGATGCTTGGAAATGAAAACCCAGTTCATGATGCATTTTGTCTCCAGAAGCTGTTTTCTGACTCTATTTCAATGATTGGTACAACACAGGGATTTTTATGCACTTCTACACCCCATGCTGTGTTTATGATGAAA
The DNA here is from genome assembly GCA_037577275.1 of Bryconaethiops microstoma. Taxonomy (NCBI): domain Eukaryota; kingdom Metazoa; phylum Chordata; class Actinopteri; order Characiformes; family Alestidae; genus Bryconaethiops; species Bryconaethiops microstoma. The sequence goes on along the minus strand of JBBJLS010000039.1, from coordinate 5,092,096 downwards.
AGCGAGAGTGAAAAGTAATATTATATATGTTACTAGTTAAAAGATTTTGCACAAACTGAGATTTTCTACATTTGCATGTTACTATTTACAAAAAACACACTGTTCCATTACACCCGTCGGTTCACCTGGTCACTGGATGGATAAAAGACACTCATTTGGGAAAGTTCTTCATCTGAACTCAAGCATGGAGGACAAACAAACCTGGCTTTCTCCAAAGGACGTGGCTCTGGTTTGCTGGCTTGTCTTGGTAGTACGATTGCAGGGGGAGCAATAGTCACATTCACTAGCTTGGTCTCAATGGGTATGTACTGAAAACACAGAAACAGACATAAAGATATAGTTCAGCAAAAAAATAACGCTAACCCGTAACTCAACTGCAGTCCATCAGGCAAGACGTGTTGCTTCTTTAGTTTTGTTTTTAAGCTACACGGCTAATTCAGCTAATACGTAGAAGGACAGGCAAGTAATAAAAGCTTATACTGCACCAACAAGCACCACTAACTGACACACCACTCACTAATAACTTCAATATACGCACATCTAATATGTAAACGACTCTGTTAATTCTACATGTAAATCTAATAATCACCACAATGATCAAGTACTGGGACGCTTACAATGCTTTATTATTCAGGGACCAAAACTGAAGGACTTAAAGAACCAGGATCCTGCGTTCTCATTTTTCTTGTATTTTACTGCTGATATTTTAGTTGTTTTATGTACCAAGAACAGTTACATTTCCTTTTTACAGAGCCATTTTTATCCTTTGAATTAAACAGGCTGTTCCTGTCATGGTACTGTTTATGGCTCATATACACCACAGGTCAGAAGTTTGGGATTTAAAAGTAAAAGTAAACGCTTTTTAAATGTTTCATTACAAGAGAACGTTTGAAATACAAACATAATTTATTTACGTTTTATTTAGCAAAAAAGGCTCAATCTATTGGTTTTTGAAGATATAAAGACATATCAGGTCTGTCTTTAGTGCACTGACGTTCACTTTGTGTTGATCATGAAAAAGAAAAGTATCACTCAGTTCCTTCTGGTTTACGTATCATTGGAGAAAATTTTATTCTTCAACAGGATAATAATCCCAGGCGTTATATCCAGTCTGAAGAAAAGCAAAAGGTTTTGAGAATGACATCTTGGCCTCACAAGTCGCCACATCTTTCTCCCGCTGAGCTGCAGGGACGAGCTGAACCGACAAGTTGGAACTGAGCATCCAGCGAACTTTTTTAGGCTTGAAAAGGTGTTGGGTGGGTTTAAACACAAGTTATTTCCAAAAACTCCTGGACGGGATGCAGCGAAACTATGCCGTTGTAAAGGCAAGGGGTGGTTATTTTGATGAAACTGATATATAAGCTTTCGCATCCATTGAACTGCACTTACAGTGTATATTGTTACATCTCACTTCAAACCGAAAGGTTACATTTGTTTTAAGTATTTCTAATGCTTTCTTGTAATAAATAAATATAGAAAAAGCAGCTTATTTCTTTGTAATTATTTTTATTTTATCCGAGGGTGGTCTCAAACTTCTGGCCTGCAGTGAATGTAAATGATCTGTCCCGCTGCCATGTGTAGTACCTTGTTTAAAAAAACAACCCAAGCTAAAATACTTTTCATAACTTTGAAAAAAAGGGGAGAGTTCAGCTCTGGTGGGCTAAGAAGCAGATAAACCTGAATGTGTTGGTTTTGGTGACGTCACAAAAACACTGAATTCAAAACAGGCCGTTTTTTGCAGCTCAGTTTCTGTATATGGATTGAATGGAGTACAGAGTGTTTACATACTGCACCAAACTTGGAAACCCTAAAAAAGGGTTTTTCCATGACACGGACCCTTCGAGGACCCAGTCCTATCATCTGGAATGCCATTGCCCATCTCACTCTGTCTAATGTGGTTTGTATGGCTAGCACATCATGTGTCACCATCTTGATTGTAACATGTGGTCTGTGTTTTCAATAGAGGCAAAAAAAAACAAAAAACTGAGAACCTCAGAGCCTAAATATTCTCCGTGGTTACAGCTCCAAAAAAAATAGACCAAATAGTTCAAAGAATTTATGGGAAAAAAATGAAAAATTGTGTATATTTCAGGAAGCATTAGATCACATGTGGTTCAGCAGGTGGTCCAGAGACCACAGGTCAGATTTTCCATCTGCGGCATGTTCTGCTCGAACGTCTCCAGAAGTTCTGCACAAAGCCCTTGAACGTGGTCCCCTGAGAACACATGCAGGCTCGTCCCATGGGAAAACAGTCTGTTTGTAATCACATCCTGCTTCCATCACAAGATTAGTCTTTGTAACCATCCACACTTGTTTCCTTCTGCTACACTGAACTCACTGCAACCGTCTTCAATGATAAAACACCTTGTGTTCAGCCTACATGCGAGTAATAAAAGCTTATACTGCACCAACTAGCACCACTAACTGACTAAATCACTATAGGCTACCACACCACTCACTAATAACTTCAATACATACACATCTAATATGTAAACGACTCTGTTAATATTACATGTAAATCTAATGATCACCACAATGATTAAGTACTGGGACGCTTACAAGGTTTTACTATTCAGGGACCAAAACTGATGGATTTAAAGAACCACGATCCCGTATTGTTGTGTGTTTCTTGTATTTGACTGCTGATTTTTTGTTGTTTAATGTACCAAAAACAGTTACATTTCATTTTCACATAGTCATTTTATCGTTTGAATTAAACAGGCTGTTGCTGGTATGGTACTATTTAAGGCCCACATACACCACAGGCCAGGAGTTTGGGCTCACAAGTCAAAAGTTTGGGATTTAAAAGTAAAAGTAAACGCTATGCTGTTTTTTAAATATTTCATTACAAGAGAACATTAGAAATAGAAACAAAATTGAACTGCTTCGTATGTCTTTAGTCTGTTATAACACATTATTTAGATAGAAAGGCTCAAACTACTGGTTTTAAGATATAAAGACATGTCAGGTCTGTCTTTAGTGACTGACATTTACTTTGTGTAGATCATGAAAAAGAAAAGTATCACTCAGTTGTTCAGCATCACACAGTTCCTTCTGGTTTATGTATAATTGGAGATAAAGTCATTCTTCGACAAAGGGGAGAGGGGGTCTGAAACAATCGACTGACCATCAGTGATGGAGAGCTACACTCTAAATGCTACAGTACATTTTGAACATTACCTCATGGGAAATGGCATAATGTTGCAGCTATGCAGCAATAAAAGTGACTTTTATTGGGTTGGCCTGGGGTCTGAGATTAGATTTCTACAGTTTAATATGGCCCACCTCAGAATCTTATCTCAGTCCTGAACTCTCTGTCTGTGTGGGTTTCTCTGCTCTCTCTCACGCAAGAGAGAGAGAGAGAGAGAGAGAGAGAGAGAGAGAGAGAGAGAGAGAGAGAGAGAGAGAGAGATCTCAAAAGCACTCGCGTTACTGAAACACCAGACCGCACCAGGCTTTGATGTCTGAATCCTTTGTCTCTGAAAAAAGAAACGGAACAGTCAATCCTGTCCTTTTTCAGGGCCTCTTCAGATAATGCTGTGGTTTTAGTCACGGAGAGAATATGACAGAGACTCGTACACAAATAGGAAAGACTGTATTACGGGTCTAATAAAATCTCCCTCAGGCTCCAGACTGAAACACCTAAACTCTCAAGGTGAGCTAACAGCTAAAAATATGAAGAATCTACAAGCAGACTGTCATGTCTCAGCCAGAGGCCAGTAGAGGTCGCTGCTGTTTAATTTTGTACTAGAGACTTTTATTATGAAATGTATTTGTATCTGAATTACGTTCTGTCAGCTGTTCTGTGTTTAGTTAAAGTGATTATGTTTAGTGACTGGTTTCTGTCTGAGTCATGTATGTATTTAAGTTCTAAGAGTTGTTGTATTTGTGGCTGGTCATCCCTCACATTTACCCTCACGCTACCCGTTCCTCGTGTTTTCTCTGTGTGTGTATGCTTCGTGTTTAAGGCCCTCGTGCCTCTTTGTTTTGTATATGTGTAGAGTCTGTCTTTTGTAAAAAAAAACATCAATGGGAACCTGCATCTTGCGCCTCGCCTCACTCCCTGAGCATGCCACGATGTGACAGCACCAACATAGAATCCAAACTTGTATTACAGATCTAAAACCTTTCTTATCATTCTGAGCAGAAGCAGGAGCAAGTTACACTACTGGAAAAGGAACAGATTCTTTCTCCGAAGCAGCACACACAGAGGATGTACCTGAAAACAGCTTTAAATAAAGCTTGAAAAATTGATTGCAAGTTATTTCTTGCTGCTGGGATCTCCTGCAAAGGCTCGGTGGATTTAAGACTAGGGATGTGTGGTATCACTAATGATCCGATAACAATGCGATACCAAATTACATGTAGTAAGTACCAAAAAAGTACCAAAGCACCAAAACAATTTAGTATTCTGATCTCAATACCAATGTTTTTGAACGCAAAAAATTCTCTCCCAAGCTCCCTCTGCTGTAGACAAAAATCTCATTCCATGTTGAACTCTAAAAAACTAGTGATATCTAAAGTGAAATTTTACAGTTATATGGTTCAGTACCTCATTATGTCCCAACTAGTGATATTATAGACATATGGTTTTATTATATGCTCTTTACTTGAAATGTAAGTTAATATAACAAGATTCTATTCCATGTTATTTTGGAGCATTTCGATTAGTTCTTTGTCTTGAAATCTTAAAAAAAAAAAGTTAAAGCATATGTTTGAATATGTTTCAAATCAAGTTTTGAAAATGTGTAACATTACGCTATATTTTCTTACCTAAATACTTCCAAAATAAAATTTTAAATGGAAAATAAAAAGATTTTTGTTCAGTGGGCTAAATGTAGCCTGATTTAAGTATGTTTAAAGGGTAGCATATTGAAAAAAATTAGGTTATAAGATTTTGACATTCATTTCATTTCATGCGGAATTGCACACCACATTAAAAAGAAATGGTCCAAAATAAGTTTGCAAACAATTCCACTACACGAAGGAAGATGGAAGATTGAAAAGTAAGAATACCAGAGATATAGTGCAGTGAAATAAGGAACTAATGAAATGTATACATCAATGCTGTGTGTGATGAAGAGCAGAGGGAAAAAGTAGAAGGAAAAGTAGTTTGTCTGGACTGGATGTATCTCTATTTGAGAAGGCGGAGGTGGGGAGGCTGGGGGGTCTCACTCACAGTGGAGGGCGAGCTGGAGGAGCTGTCGAGCTCCTCTGGAGAGTCCTCCTCCTCTTCAGGCAGGGTGGGCATGGCGGGCGCGACCGGAGGACGAGAACGGGTGTGAGGGAAGATAAAAGGTGAGTCGGATTCTGGGACGACAAGATGAGGAACTTTGGGAGAAGCTTGTTCAGCTGAGGACCCTGTCAGACCACATACAGGAGAGATATCCCACCTGTCCTGCAAGAAAACACACACAAGTTTACACTCCTGTCTCTGTGGGAGTGTCAGTGTCTGTTTCATTTGTTTCAGTTCTATTATGATTATTTAGGAAGGCGTTCATTGCACCATGAAACTTCCACTTTCACCACAATTTCATTTATTTATCCATTTTCTGAGCTGCTTATGCTTAATCCTTAGAACCAGAGCGGTATGGATCAATGCCAAAAACACAACAACTTGTCAAAACAGCTCCTTATATGTTGGTTCCCCCAGTTTCTGTTGATGCTCGAGGTTGTCACAATTCATGCTGAGCTTTGTTTGGTGTTCCTGTGTCACGTAGAACCAAAGTTATTATAATTTCAAAACGTGTAATAATAACCACTCCGAGGCGGACAAAGTAGCTAACTTCATTACTTAAGTGAAAGTAAAGATATCACTGGTCAAATATTACTCCAATACAAGTGAAAGTCATACAGTCAAATTTCACTTAAGTCAAAGTACTGAAGTACTTGCTTCCAAAAATACTTAAGTATTAAAAGTACATATTTCACT
>JBBJLS010000039.1:5059460-5071852 GCA_037577275.1 Bryconaethiops microstoma | reverse complement strand
TAAAGTTGTGTGAGAAAGTTTCCAGGACATTTAAAGTCGTGTTGACACCTGTGCCACAGTGGGTTCTTATGGGTTAATAGCGTCAGAGAAGACTTATTAGCCCGTAAAGCGTTTCACAGCAGTGAGATTTCACTTGCTCTAACTTTGTGACTTCTCGCAGCTGGAGTACTACAAGCAAGGAAAGACGGAGGACTTCGTGAAGCTGCTGGAAGCAGCTCGTATCGATGGGAACCTCGACTACAGAGACCATGAGAAGGACCAGATGACCTGTTTGGACACTCTAGCAGCTTACTATGTGCAACAGGCACGCAAGGAGAAGAACAAAGATGCCAAAAAGGACCTCATTAACCAGTCCACCCTTCTGTACACCATGGCAGACAAGATCATCATGTATGATCAGGTGAGAGATCATCATGTATGATCAGGTGTTTTACAAATGTCTTCTTTAACTGTGGGCCTGTTGGTATGGGCATGGCCATATCAACATTCTTCTGCTCAGGATAAAGATAACATGCTTGCCTGTTTGTTTGTGTCAGAACCACTTGCTGGGAAGAGCTTGCTTTTGCCTGTTGGAAGGGGATAAAATGGATCAAGCCGATGCACAGTTTCATTTCGTCTTGAACCAGTCCACAAACAACATCCCTGCACTATTAGGTCAGTAAAGCCGCACTGACATCACTCATTGCGTGACAGTGTTACTGTATGTTGTTGTTTTCATATCATCTTTTTTAGTTTTTGTCTTTTATACTTCATTTGAAAAAGAAATAGACAAATTTAGCATTTTGTGAAAATTTCACAGTGAAAGTGCCAATAAAAATTAGAATTACTTTAATGTACATTAGGAAGCTTTGTGACATATATATATATATATATGTATGTATGTATGTATGTATGTATGTATGTATGTACGTATGTATGTACGTATGTATGTATGTATATGTCACAAAGCTTATATATATATGTGTGTGTATGTAATTGTACAGACACGAGCATGCACACACACAAGTGAGATTTGTATTTTTACTTATGGAAAGTTGTTTTTTCCATTAGATTTAACTCTTGTTCTGTTTTTGCCCTCGCAGGTAAAGCTTGCATTTCCTTCAACAAAAAGGACTACAGAGGAGCTTTGGCCTACTATAAAAAAGCACTACGCACAAACCCAGGTTGCCCAGGTGAGCTGGCTGAAATATACAGTAAACCCCCGAAATTCGGCAAAATACGTTCCAAGAGCGCCCGCGAATTCTGAAAAATTGAAAATTTGTGATGTGGTAAAATAAAAATGTCTATGAATGCCTATTTTTTATAGTGTAAACCCTAAATATGCCCCCAAATATGCTCCCAAAATAATTTAATGTAATATTAAATTCAGCTCAATACATTACCCTTAAAAAATTATGTAAAGGTGAACTCCACGTGGGAAACTGTTCTGATGCGGGAATGCTGGACTGCAGCTGCCAGAGATGTATCACAGAGCAGCAGCAAGAAGAAATGAATAACGCTCTCGGATTGGCTCCTTTCAAACCTTCCGCCTCTGAGTACAGCTGTATTTTACCATCCCAGGAGTTGCTTTGTGTTCTCTCGACAGTACCAAAAAATGTATAACGATATATTTTGTATGGAATGTAGCTGAGTTTGTTTGTTATAAAATTAGTAAATGATCTTTTTCTTAATAATTTAGCACTAAAATGCATGAAAAATTATATATTGCCACGAAAAAAGCAAAACAATGCACAGGATATTTGTGGTTTCGGCAAATTTGTGGGTTTTCCGCGAACAGTTATTAGTTCGGTTCTAAGAAAAATATCTGCGAACGACTGAGGCTGCGAACTCTGACCTGCGACTTCGTGGGGGAACTGCACTTCAAACCTATGTGCTTTATTTTGTTATGCCTTCTTTTGTTTAGTGTTTTTTTTTTCCCCCCTGTAGCTGAAGTTCGGCTTGGAATGGGTCACTGCTTCGTGAAGCTCAACAAGCTGGAGAAAGCTCGTCTGGCTTTCAGCCGCGCTCTCGAGCTGAACTCAAAGTGCGTGGGAGCTCTGGTGGGTCTGGCTGTCCTGGAGCTCAACAACAAAGAGGCTGATTCCATCAAGAATGGAGTGCAGTTGCTCTCCAGGGCATACACCATTGACCCAAGCAACCCTATGGTGCTCAACCACCTTGCTAACCACTTTTTCTTCAAAAAGGTGAAGTGAAAATGAACTTTTTTTATTATACTGTTGTGTTGTATAGTTTTTATTTTATTGGTTTGGCTGCTTCTACTTTCTTCTCATGTTCTGTCCACTGTGCTGCTGTAACAATGCAAATTTCCCACCTGTGGGACTAATAAACATTTCACCTACATTCTATGCCTTTTCAGGACTATAGCAAAGTACAGCACCTGGCTCTTCATGCATTTCACAACACAGAGGTGGAGGCCATGCAAGCAGAAAGCTGTTATCAGTTAGCCCGCTCTTTCCACGTTCAGGTACAAGAAAAATTAACGTGAAAATAGCTTCTTAAAATCCCAGCCTTATTACATTCTAAGTGTTATTGTTCAGCAACTACATGGACTACAGTGCAGACTTGTTGACTGATTCTTATAAAAATTCAGAACAAAAGTTCAGATCTATCTGCTAAAGAGGTTTTGTTGATGCTTAATGTTTGCTCTTTCTTTTTAAAATAGGAGGACTATGACCAGGCTTTTCAGTACTACTACCAAGCCACGCAGTTTGCCTCTTCCACCTTTGTGCTACCGTTCTTTGGCCTGGGCCAGATGTATGTCTACCGCAGAGACAAAGAAAACGCGGCACAGTGCTTCGAGAAAGTCTTGAAAGCTTACCCCAATAACTACGAAACCATGAAAATCCTCGGGTCACTCTATGCCACCTCGGATGACCAGGAGAAAAGGGACATTGCTAAAGTAGGTCTTGGTTTGTGTGGTTACTGAAATGTGACTTTTTTTTTTTTTATTTGGCAAAGCATTTACACATGTTTTTCTGTTTGAACGTTTAAGGGTCATCTAAAGAAAGTCACTGAGCAGTATCCTGATGATGTAGAAGCTTGGATTGAGCTGGCACAGATTCTGGAACAGACCGACATCCAGGTGAGATACCAGGATTAGTATTGAGAACTGGTCAGTACCAAATTATCAGTGAGCTCTGGGACATATAAGTATTTATGCAACATTAATACGTTCTGGCATACATTAAAACATAACTGGCAAATGTTTGATGACAGATCGGATCAGTGGGAGGGATTGGGTGCACTCTGCACATCCCCGCCAGACACTTTTCGCAATCGCTTCTCGCTTATTATACACACAGGAAACACAGGAAACAATTTATCTTATTTCTCCAAAAAGTCAAGAAAATAACTAGACGTTTTTCACATTTGTTATGTCCTTATTATTGAGATGCACCAGATGCAAGTATGTCATGCACCAAATTATTGAGAGTATTAAGTGAATCGATAAGCAGTATCAATTTCGATATATGTATCGCTTAAGTCCTAACCATTGAGTGAAATGTATATATTAGTTTAAAGAAATGATTAAAGTTGATTTCTTTTATATAATAGTAGTAACGCTTTAATCTAATAATATACTTGAAGAAACGGAGCACAAGGATTAAAAACTGGTGAGTCTGCATTAATGCATAAGAAACTGGGAAAAAAATACTCCAAGCCTTTTCCATATTTGGACCATTTTTCAAAAAATGGACCATTTAAATTGATTTAAAATTCACAGTTCCCCCCAAAATAGTTCTGTGATGGACATTTGCATTTTCAGCAAGAATTAATGTATCATTTCCTGTTAAAAGTTTCATGGTGTGCAATAGCGCCCCATGTGGATCATCTTCAGCACCAACTGCTTTACTGGAAACATTGCAATTGGACAACTGTGGGCTTGTTAAAAATAGATATTCAAATAATTGCTAAAACAATGAAATGGTTAATGTAGAGTTTCATATAATTCTGTGGAACATTCTCACAGTCTTGCCCTGTATCTAACTGTCTAACTGCTGTAAATATGAGCATCATCTACTTCTTGCAATAAGCATTATTTAGTGTAAATCCATTTTTATTTGGAATTCCAAGCAGGTCTTACAATTTAAAGGAAATATGGTGTTGACACATTATGAAAAGTTTGAATATTTATATGTGAAATATGAAACTACAGTGGTGTAATGATTTCCCTTTAACTCATATGATTATTAATGCACCCCTCTATGATGCATATCACAGTGTAAGATAAATCCAGTGTGAACGATACATTACTTTTACTTTTAGTTTCATTAAAAAGCAGGCACTTTTTTTTTTTATTCTTGTGATGTTACATCCAAGTTCTCAAAAAAATCTCTAATGTTTAATGGGTTTCTGGTGTGACTGCCTCTTTTATAACTACCTCCGGATCCTAATTCCTCCTAGGGTGCTCTGTCTGCGTATGGCACAGCCACACGCATCCTGCAGGAGAAGGTGCAAGCTGACGTGCCTCCCGAGATCCTCAATAATTTGGGAGCTTTGCACTTCAGACTTGGGAATCTTGGGGAAGCAAAGGTAAAACTACTTTTTAAAAAAAAATTAACAATTGCCACAGCACAACTTGTTTTTTTTGTGTTTTTTTTTTTTTTTAGAGGACTGTATTTTAACTGGACTGCAAGCTGTTTAAAAAGATAATTGAATAACGTTGTCGTGATTCTTTACAGAAATACTTCCTGGCCTCCCTGGAAAGGGCCAAAGCTGAGGGTGAACATGACGAGCACTACTATAACGCCATTTCTGTCACCACTTCGTACAACCTGGCCCGACTCTATGAGGCCATGTGTGAGTTCCATGAGGCTGAGAAGCTGTACAAGAACATCCTGAGAGAACATCCAAATTACGTGGACTGTAAGGACACTAAGTAATGTTTCAAAACACGTCACTTTCTCTGAGTATTAGATATTCATCGGAATGTTTGTCATTTTAATAGGTTACTTGCGTCTTGGAGCGATGGCCCGTGACAAAGGCAACTTCTATGAAGCCTCAGACTGGTTCAAAGAAGCTCTTCAAATCAACCAGGTAGTTACTGTTGTTGCAATCATTGTTTTTACTTATTTTTCCAGGAGCCTTAGTCACACAATAATGTTTTGCAGGATCACCCAGATGCTTGGTCCCTCATTGGAAACCTCCACTTGGCCAAGCAGGAGTGGGGTCCAGGTCAGAAGAAGTTTGAACGCATCCTAAAGCAGCCTTCCACTCAGAACGATACCTACTCCATGCTGGCACTGGGCAATGTGTGGCTGCAGACACTGCACCAGCCCACGAGGGATCGGGAAAAGGTGCTGGTTATGTTAGGTTTTCTCCAGTTGGAGTAAATAAAGCTAAAATAACATACCAGTCTCATTGGCCTCGTCGTCTTGTTATAGGAAAAGAGACACCAGGATAGAGCTCTAGCGATTTACAAGCAGGTTCTGCGGAATGATGCTAAGAATCTGTATGCCGCAAATGGCATAGGTATGTATATGAAAGGTTTTTTATAATATATCATTCCCTTAATAACACACTCACTGTCAGAACGAAGTCTTTTGCAGCAGAAGGAAAAACATTCTTTGCACAAAATGAAAGTTAAAAACACATTTCAGACCATTTTTGTTATCAGAGTTTTACACTAAGGCTAGATGGTGTTTGCAAACTGCTTAAAAATAAAACTGGATACAAGATTTTGTTCCGGCTGCCTTTATGGTGGTATTTATACGCTAGAAGCTTTTTTTCTGGGATTTTATTGATACTTGTTTTTCAGGAGGCTGCATAAGAGTGCTATATATTTTTATCTTCTTTTATTACGGTCACTTTAGTCCTTCTGTCTTTCTCTTTTTTCAAATCTGATGCAGTACTTTGTGTATTTATAACACAGGGGCTGTTTTGGCCCACAAGGGCTTTTTCCGGGAGGCCCGTGACGTGTTTGCCCAAGTCAGGGAGGCGACGGCTGATATCAGTGATGTCTGGCTGAACTTGGCGCACATTTACGTGGAGCAGAAACAATATATCAGTGCTGTGCAGATGGTGAGAGAGATAACAAATAAGACTTTATTGTTGAGGATAAGATGGCCCTAATCCTTCTTATTAATAAGAAGCCTTCTTTCATCAGACCCTATGACTTGTTTTTTTGCGCTCACAGTACGAGAACTGCCTGAAGAAATTCTACAAGTACCAGAACACAGAAGTGCTCCTGTATCTCGCGCGAGCACTTTTTAAGTGTGGGAAGCTGCAGGAGTGTAAACAGATGCTGCTGAGAGTGAGTAAACGAATGGGTCTGAGTCATGTGGAAAGTCTTGACTGAACATCTGTGATGTAAAGTGTTTTTCCACTTGCGATGTCCTTTTCTCTTTTCCGTGGCTCATCAGGCCCGACATGTGGCCCCCAGCGACACAGTGCTGATGTTCAATGTGGCTCTGGTGCTGCAGAGGCTTGCAACACTGGTGCTGAAGGATGAAAAGAGTAACCTGAAAGCTGTGCTAAGTGCAGTGAAGGAGCTGGAGCTGGCCCACAGGTGAGTCACCTGCCCGCCCTCATGCATGCACCCTAACACACCTGTCTTGGTCTCATTTACTCCCCCTTCATCACTCATATCTACATGCACAGTGGTCTGCAAATGTGTGTGTAAATGTTTTAATCCATGCAATATACACTGAAATTTAATTGAAAATATTTTATTTATTATGATTACATCATTGGTATCATTTTTGTACTATTCGTTTAATATTCTGAATAGGAACACATTTTAGGAGCCAGATTGTCAAATTACAGCGTATCTGTGGCAACGTCACCTTTTTTGTAAATTGATCCTTGAAAATTTTGCTAGTTTAAGTTCAGATTAAAGTATTGTTTGGATCTTGTACTCCCCTCCATTGCTAATGAACAGCCATTCAGTGTTTTGTATCTTTTCAGAAGTATAAATCAGCCTTAAGCAAATCACAAGATATCCTTTATTTTATTACTATTAGTATTAAGTGCTAATATTAATGTAGGTTCATCAAAACTCACTGTCCTGGCAAATACACTTAGCACACAACTACAAGTGTTTAAAATTGCTTTCATTAAAATAACATTAGATAAACCTGATGGATTACAGCATGTTACAGACAGTATTAATGAATCACAAAAAGCACTTTTCCCTCCAGACAAAGATGAGATTGTAGAACTATTATGTGAACCATGCTAACTCAACTTTCCCTGCTCACACAGGTACTTCAGCTATCTCAGTAAAGCAGGAGACAAGATGAGGTTCGACCTAGCACTTGCCTCAAGTGAAGCAAGGTAGGTTCACTTAAATGTAACTAAATGACTGCTTGGTATTCAGTAGTAGCTCAGCTGCCTGAACCTGGCTCTGGTGTAAGAGGCCATGTTCTAGATCATGGCTTTTACAGTTCTGTGCTTGAACAAGACATTTAACCTTGATGTTTTAGAGGTAACTTGACAGTACATGTGTCTGTTGCTTTTCCAGGCAGTGCTCTGACTTGCTAAGCCAGGCACAGTACCATGTGGCCCGGGCCCGTAAGCAGGACGAGGAGGAGAAGGAGCTGCGTGCAAAACAGGACCAGGAGAGAGAGGTTCTGAGGCAGCAGATGCTTCGTGAACAGGAGGAGAAGAAGGTCAGGGAGGCCGAGGAGCAGAAGAAGCTGCTGGAGCAAAGAGCTCAGTATGTGGAGAAGACCAAGAACCTGCTCAATTTCACAGAAGAAATGAAAACACCCGCAAAAGAGAAGAAGAAAGGAGGTGGTGGACGGGTGAGTGGGGGTTTTTTTTTTGGGTGTGTGTTGGGGGGGGGGGGGTGTTGGTGGGCTGTTCTGGAATGTGGGCCTTGGGCTCTGCTGAGAGTCTTGTGTGGTTTGTATTTAGAAAATGGAACGGTGACAGAAACTGTCTTCTTATTTCTCAGCGCAAGAAAGGAGGAGACTATGATGACTTTGTCAACGATGACTCTGATGAAGATCTGCCCATCAAGAAGAAGAAAAAGAAGAAGCCCCGCAGTGGGAGTGAACAAGAGGAAGAAGGAGAGGAGGGTGAGAAGAAACCACGCAAGAAAAGAAGAAGGTGAGGAGTCTTTGGAGGAACCACTGCTTTCTTTTTGTGGTGGAGTGGTCAGACCTCTGTTTTGACTCTGCTCCCATTACTGTTTCTCTAGACCAACTAAAGGTGGAGATGATGGAAGTGATGAGGAGGAGGGAGGCCCAAGACCCAAGAAACAACGTAAACCAAAAGAGCGCAAGAGGATTGAGAAGGTATACATCCCATACATAATGACTGTGGTAATTTTGTGTAAATATTTGAATGTAAGATCCTTTGGCTACTGTGCTTTTCTCCTTTTAGTCCAAACCTGAGCGCATGCCGCCATCTTTTAAAGGGAAGATCAAATCCAAAGCTATCATTTCTTCCTCGGATTCCTCTTCTGACGAGGATGGCCTGAAAATTGCGGAGGACAGGTACATCCATGCATGTGTTCTAATTGTTCTAATGCTTCAATCAGGTAGGATTTTCCAATTACTTTTTGTCCCTGATTTTAGTCCTTTTGATATTTTTGCTTGACCTTTGGGATCCAACTAAAAAGGGGACCGGCTAGATGTCTGTGATGACTGGTTTAAGAACCACTGCGTTAATACCTGAAAGTTAGCAAAATCAATGACTTTTAAGTAGACACTATGTTGCCACGAACTAAAATATTACCATAAAGTCACATAATTTTGAATATTGTGAATGTGAATATTGTGACACATTCCAAACTGATACTGTAGACTGTTTTGAAGGTCTAGTTATACTGTTTTGACACTAGGTGGCTAACATAACTGTACTTGAAACTTGAAAACCTGGAGAAAAAGCAAAACCAGAACATAATCATCCAGGAAGATTTCTGATCCTGAACAGAAATGTTAAACTTTAAATCTGTTTGTCGTTACTAACGTTGTTCTTTTGTTCTGTGTAGTCCACACAGACCCACACAGAACTTGTTTGTCTTCCCCTTAAATTCCCTGTTGTTTGAGATCTCATGTGCCCCTCGTAGGCTCTTTCCGTTGTAGACACAGAACAAAATGGCATGGTCCTCTGTGGCTGCACTCCAATGTATTGTGTTTTGATTCCCTTGCATTATAACCAGCATTGACATTTTCAGCAGTTTTAGGTACAGTAGCTTTTCTGTGGAGTCAGACCTGGAGGGCTAGCCTTTGCTCTGCATGAGCATCAGTGAGCATCACTGGTTGCCCTTTCTTAGACCACTTTTGGTAGCTACTAACCACTGCATACTGGGAAAACCCTGCAACGCCTGTCGTTCTGGAGATGCTTGACCCAGTTGTCTAGTCATCCTTTTCTCTTTGGTCAAAGTGGCTCAGATACATATTGTGACTGATCGTTGTGTGTATACACTACCAGTCAAAAGTTTGGACACACCTTCTCATTCTGTGTTTTTTCTTGATCTCAGAAAAAATCAAAGCGTCCTGCAGCTTCTGTGCCATCGCTGTATGGTTTAGGTACAGCGTGGTTCCTGTATACCGATGGAAAAGTTGCTTTTGGAAAAACATTTTATCATGGTGTGGTGTGGTTCCCTGTGCCAGTGAGAAAACGCCATAAGTGATTAGAATGTGAGCTTGTTCAGTCTTGGGGCAGCTGGTGGTCTGGTGATTAGGGAGTTGCCCTTGCGATCTGAAGGTTGTGGCTTCAAATCCCAGGACTGCTAATGGCACCACTGAGGTACCCTTTACTTGGTTAAACACAGAGGAAGAATTTAATCATTCACACTGTGTTCTGTGATGTGGTCATGCATGACTGTAAAGGGCCCATTTACAACATTTAGTTGACGCTCTTATCCAGAGTGGCGTACATCAGTGCTCGAGTCCACATCTGTTCCTTAATACCTGTAAAGCTAAACTTAAATCAACGTCCGCTATTTAACCAAGTTACTGCATGCTAAGTTACACCTTAACAAAAGGGGGTTAGGGAAAGGTTGCGTTGGGGAAAAAGAGAGAAATGAGCTGAAACGAGAGGCATAATTAGTCACCAAGGTGCTCCTTGAAGAGGTGGCTCTTCAGACGATGCTTCAGACGACACTTTACCTAAAACATTGGTCTCTGCTTCAGGAACCCACGAGACAGCGGTTCTGGTTCAGATGACGGAGGCCACCAGAAGCGCATTGCTTCCGACAGCGAGTCGGACGAAGAGCGTAACCGCTCAGGTAGTGAGGCCGGAAGCCCTCAGCGCTCCGCAAACTCGGATGAAGAAGAATCCGGCAGCGAGCGGCCGGTGAAGAGGAGGAGGCCGCAGCCACAGTCAGACTCGGATCAGTCGGACAACGAGAGCAAGAGGAGCCGCTCTGAGGGATCAGAGGACGAATCTCAGCCTGGATCCCCGGCAGCAGCCTCAGATCAAGGCTCAGACAACGAGGGATCACCACGGCGGTCCGACAACGAGTCCGAACCTGAGGGGTCCGTCAACGTGGCCTCCAACAGAGGCTCTGAGGACGACAGTGACTGAGCTTGATGTTTGTTTGCCATGATGTGATTTCACAAAGCTATTTTCAAAGTTAGCTGGATAATTTGAGCCGAAAGTGAGAATTGCCCTGTAGAAATGTCCTTCAGTACTTAATGTTGGGCTTAATTCATCTGGCTTTCAGAGAAAAGAGTCATTGTCTTTTTTTTTTTCTTTTTTTTTTCCTTCTACCATCGTAGCTTTTGTAGCTATTATGTCTCTCTGCTTTTTTTGGATACATTCAATCAGCTTGTGGAGTTACAAATAATGTTCTGAAGATTTTCTTCAAAGCTCCTGATTATCACCCAATATTTTGAGTAAAACTGCAAAAACTGTTGAGTTTCTTTCTCTTGTGATTCTTATTACTTGGTGCAAGTATCAAAAGATAAACCAAGCTTATTCACAACTACTTAGAATAAAGAGTCCCGTACAAGTTGTGTACGTTTATAAACTGTTGGAATAATAAAATTAAAAAAAAAATACATTTTTAAGAAGTGCCACAGTCTTTTTATACAACTAACAAGTGAAACTGCATTGAATTGTCTTTTGTATTCTCAGTTTAAGTTGAACAGCATTTTAACATTCTAAGATTTTGTTGAAGATGAGCAAGACAAAGTGAATGACACTCTTTTGGGGCCTTGAGGAACCTTTTCTAAATGAGAAGCATGAAGAACCTTACCTTATGTAATGCAAAGGGTCTCGGAAGAACCCACAAATTGCTAAACAACCTTAATATTGTGAAACTTCTTAAAGCCTTTAAAAGGATATTTACAAATCTCCTTTTCTATTAAGTAACCAAAGTGATTTTTCTATGGCCTTGTTCAAAGAACCCTTTGTGTCAAAGAGTAGGTGTCAGTTCCGTATGTGGTTGCAAAGTTAGTACATTTTTAGTGTACAGCGTTTACATTCACAGGTGTACAAAACATGTTTTTAACAAAGGAAATCTTCTGGAAGGAGGACCTGTTAAAGGTCGACAGGCAACGACTTAAGTCTCAACAAAATCTGCTTCATTGGTTTGAAAAGGCAGAATTTATTACCAGATAGAACTGCGGAGGAGATTAAAAGGGTCCAGTGAGTCATCTTGCACTTGTTCTTTACCTTTCGAGAAACAAAGAAACCTACGCTTGGTCAGTTCCCAGCCAACCCACGTAATAGTGGGTCTGTATTGAAAGAAAGGTACTCTGGAGACAAAAGGTGGCCAAACATCGTGTTTCCCAAGATGCCTGTGCTGTTCATTATTTCGACACATTATTCCAGAGCTGGCATCTTGCTTTAAGAGTCAAAAGTCAGGAGACATTCTAGCAGATCAGTTTTCTACAGTTCAACATTAGTGGAGTCATCAAACAGGTCACTGTAGCAAACCTAGGCTGTGTGTATGTACACATTCTGTTTCTGTAAAGAAATGTACACCACACACTTGACCATTGTGTGTGATATGTGCTATATAAATAAACTTGACTTCGAGATTATCTTTTAAAAGGGAGACCATGGAGTCTGACCTATTCACCTGACTTTTCAGCATTTAGCAGACAAGCAACTATGAATGTACCTGCAGGTCAATATCAGTATTAATGCTGGGCAACGATTACATTTTTTATTCATGATTAAATCGCATGGTTTTCCGCAATGAATTGCATTGTTATACACATTAAATAATTAAGTGTATTGCACACTAATTTTTAAAAGTACTGCTACATGAACAAAAGTGCAATAACACTTCAAATAACGAGCTTTTTAACAGCTGTGTTTCCTTTTAGCACAGTTGCAATTCAAATATTTCTGGATCTCAACTTAAACATTAATGTAGTCAAATCAAACATAAAACCAAAGCAATCTGCCAACGTAGGGCATTCACATTTGATCTAGTTTGTTATAGAACAACAAGTTACTCTCAGAGTCCCGAGCCTGGGGGGGGGGGA
>JBBJLS010000039.1:5015307-5032460 GCA_037577275.1 Bryconaethiops microstoma | reverse complement strand
CACACTGAACTCATCCAGCACGTCTTTATGGAGCTGCTTTGTGCACTGAGACACAGTCATGCTGGAATAGAAAAGTTTCTTCTGCAAAGTTG
Source organism: Bryconaethiops microstoma (assembly GCA_037577275.1). Taxonomy (NCBI): domain Eukaryota; kingdom Metazoa; phylum Chordata; class Actinopteri; order Characiformes; family Alestidae; genus Bryconaethiops; species Bryconaethiops microstoma. The sequence continues at coordinate 5,032,368 of JBBJLS010000039.1, read as the reverse complement.
GAAGCATGGTGTTGTCCAAAATGTCTTGGTCTGTTGAAGCATTAAGATTGGCCTTCACTGAAAGTAAGGGGCCACCTGAATTCAATAATAAAGAGGTGTGTCCCAATACCTTTGTCCTTATAGTGTATGTGTGGGCAAATGTATAATTTTAATGCTTTCCTCATGGTCCTTGATGGACCTTGCAGTTCTGAATGGAAGCCTCAAAATGCCAGATGACATTTTTTTTTTTCCACCCACAAAGAAATATTGCAAGTTTTAAAGTGAGGGTGCTGCCTTGAGCTCTGCTTCACATTTACTTCTAGGTCGACCCTTTCCTCCTGCTGGAGAATAACATCTCCTGGGCTTGTGCTCATGCTTCCCGTGCTAATCTCCCAGCGCCTAAAGCCCACTGCCGAAGTTGGCCTTCCTGAGGCCAGTTGGTTCGGATGCAGTTGCCTGCGAATGAGCAGATACTGAGGAAAGAACTGCAACTCCATGCTGATGGTTCCTCTTGCCTGACAGAGCTGATCTCTTCTCCTCCGCAGCCTAGAGGTGCTGTCAATCACAACCTCCATCCTCTGCGAGCATTCAACTTTGGCTGGGATTTAATAGCATCTCTGAATGTTGGGCGATTTGTCACGATGCATTTCCGGGGACCACGTGAACGCAGACAGCTGGTTGATGGAGCCACATTGTGTTTGTCACCGCTTAATCTTCTGAGTCGCCCAGGGAGGATAATGTGGCGTTTAGGACATGGAAAACAGTATTATCTTCAGTGTCAGCTGTGAAATGATATCCAGCCAGCTCGGCTCACTTTGTAATATAGAAGTTAGCCTAGCGATGAATGAAAATCGCAGGCCGAGGCTGTTCCAGATAGCACGCAAGGTTTTTACAAAGTGGTCCCCTTGTCTGTGGTGACACCGCCTGGCATTTTAAGCATCGTTTGGCTCGTGTTTGTTTACCTGCTGGAAGTATGAATCTCTGCCTCCCTGCTAGATGCCATGACATTCAGGTTGGGGCTTGAAGAATTGCCATTGTCATTTAGTAGAACAGATGCACAAAATAGATTTGGCCTCGCACTGTGCTCCCTGGGACCTGGCTTGACAGCCTTTTCTGCTCACATAGTTCACCCCAGTGGCATTATAGCTGGCTGTGAGCCTGGCATGTCTGTCTTTCCCATACATTGCAGAAGGACGTAATTCTTTCTGACAGAATGTGTGTGGAGCGATCAGCCCTGCTGGTGGGTTTTCTGATGCAGTGCCTCTGAAGATTCTGACTGCAGCCAGACTTAATTGTCTTTCCAATGTGAGCCATTGCATCAAACTGACATTAAAATCTCCCTGGCCTCCTAAAAGCCCGCAGAATGAGCAATGGTCAGAAAGCGTGGGGGATGACATTCTGAACAAACACAGGCCACTGTCTTTTGACCTGTAGATACTTTAGCGCAGATGGGTGGAGAAGAGCTTACTGTATTTTCTTGCATTTTCTTTTCTTCCCTATGGTCCACGCCTAACGTTTCTATAATATAATTCCTTTTTAACCTGACTATTTTCCGACCTCTCCTCATCCCTTAGAACTTGTCAAGCGTTTTTTTATTTCTGTGCCTTTAAGGTCGAGATACATAAACGACCACTTCAGCCATGTATTGTGCCTTATTCAAAATGTAGTGAAGGCTGAGACACTTGTTATAACTTTAATGTGAACGCGTGGGGCCAGACGGCTGTCGGTTGAATTGGATGACGTTCACAGCCACTACATTGAATTCACTAGCAGGTAAAGTGAATAGCAGGCAAGGCAAAGTGATTATCTCATTACAATGGCACCTGCCAGGAGGCACCAGTGGGACATATATTTGCCAGCAAGTAAACAGTCAGTTCTCAAAGTGGATGGGTTGGAAGCAAGAAACATGGGGAAGAGTAAGGGACAAATTGTAAAGATTTCTGTACCAGCAGGTTTTGGTGGATGTTCCCAGTATGTTTCAGGTTAATACCTACCAAAGGTGGTCCATGGAAGAACAAATGTTGAACTGGACGCCCAAGGCTCTTTGATGTGGGTGGGAGTGAAGGCTAGCCCATCAGGTCTGACCTCACAGAAGAGCATCTGTAGGCCAAATTGCTGAGAATGTTCTTGTTGGCTTTGATAAAAAGGTGTCTGAACACAGTGCATCACAGCTCTCTATATACAGGTCTGCATAATTACAGACCATTCAGAGTGCCCATGCTGACCCTTGTCCATCACTGAAAGAGCTTACAATGGGCATGTAAGGATCAGACATGGACCACGAAGCAATGAAAGAAGGTGGCCTGGTCTGATGAATTGTGTCACGTTTTACGTCATGTGGACGTCCGGGTGTGTCTGTTTTTCGCTTAATGGGGGAAGGGATGGCTCAGGGATGCACGGTGAGAAGTAGGCAGGCCAGTGGAGGCAGTGTGAGCCAACATTCGCATGGGAAACTTAAACTTAATTGCACCCCCATGTCAGTGGTCTTCTGTCATGGCAGAGGCCATTATAATGCTCCCAGCCACACTGCAAAAATTGTTAAGGAACAGTTTAAAGTCTAAATTCCCCAGATTTCAAACCAATCAAGCATCTGATGTGTTGGACAAACTACTTCCACACCTAATTCCACACCTTGATGAGTCAGCGCTGATTTGGTGATACAAGGTAGATCTACACAACATTAGGAAGGTGGTTATAATATTATGGCTAATCAGTGTATGGAGGACTGTTTGTGAAGCCCAGTTTCCATGTATAGACTGTATGGACTTCCAGATAAATTTTACAGTTTGACAGTGTTGACAAGGCATATAACACTGTTTCAAAAAAGTGTATTTTCCCATGATATGAGCCCTATAATGCCCCCTATACTGCAAGTTTAATGCATTCTGAGCTACCCTGTCTACACTGAATACACAGTATAAGAAGATCTGTGCTTTCTGCAATTGTTTCTTGGCAGTTTTGGGTTTTGGGTTTTTTTTGCCCTGTGGTTAAGGAGAACTTGCTGACATGCTGTCATCAGTTTTATCTTCAGAAAAGGCTTTTTTCTCCCCTACAAAAAAAGACATCAAGCCCTTTTAACATGGGCTTTCATAATTCAAACAGTGCTGTTTGACTTTGCAATGACTGACTTCTTGATAGTATTGAATTGACATTTTCTCGAGTGAACCACCCACTCAATTTGCCCTTTTCAGTCAAAAGTCTACAGAAGTCATTGGCTCTGTTGGGCATTCATGCCGACATAGTTTTTGAAGTCACCACAAATATTTCTGTCCAATGTGTGGTAATGATTTCCTGCAAACAGCTAAATACATGCGGTGCATTAAGCTCAATTGTCTTGTCACACATGCTGTATGTTGAAGGAACGACGGAGGAGCTTCTGATGAAGAGGGCAGCGGTGTGTGTAGATGGACAAAGCTGCTCCAGCTGAACCAGCCAGCATAATGAGGATGAAGAATTAGAATGCAAGAGCCGCAAATAAAAGTGTTCTGCCTCACAGGGTCTATTAATTTCCCAGGACGAGGCAACAAAGTAACATAAACTCCACCGTTATTTAACACTTCTTTTATTCCACCTCTAGTCTTTGCACCCTTGCAAACTGGATGTCTTTGAAAAGGCCAAATTGCCTCTAACTGAGACCCACATAAAAGAAATGAAAAAGGAAGGGGCCGTAATTTCACCCGTTGCCCCGCAGCGTGTTAAAATGGCTATGAATATGTTTGCTTGACGGCTTAAGTGTTTACCTGCTAGTAGAGGGTGGGCTGGACTAAACGAATGCTGTCAATGGAGCTTTAATGTCTTCACACAATATATTGGAATTGTATCTGTCATTTTTACTGCACTGTCCTCGCTGATTTATTTTGATCAGAGCAATACAATTCAAGCACAGAGCAATAAAAGCATATACTACATTCATGTAAACTATACTAAGACTGAAATGGGTAAGACCTGAATAAAGTCATTCAGAGTTCCCAGTGGTGGTGATGGAACCAGACATCTAAAGAGCTTAAGGTCTCTAAAAGCCGCATCACTGAAAGCTACACAAAATAGTTACGATTATGTTTTGGTATTAAGAAGTGAAATACAGTGTTTCCTGGAGAGTCTGGGACCCTTTCATTAACCTTCAGATCCACTGAAAGCGTCAAATGAACTCAAATGTATTGAACTTAAATACATTATAGTGTCAATTCGACAGATACGCAGTAACAAATTCAGTAGTTGGGGGGGGGGGGGGGGTGGCAATAATAGTCATGCCTGCACTGTAATTATATTACAATACCATTATTACACATTTCTCTGCATAAGTAAAATGGATCCAAGAAATGATTTATGTGTGGGAGGGTTCCTATGCCTATAGTTCAACTGCTGCTTTGTCTTCCTCTTTAATCATCGTCTTGAAAGTGGCCATTCTGTCATACGTGAACACGGCACAGCACACAGTGTTCTTCCTCTGTGTTTAACCCCTTCACCAAGTGAAGCAGGGGATGGTCAGGAACACAGTGCCCGAGGAGCAGTGTGTGGAGATGGTACCTTGTTCAGGGTACCTCACTAGCAGTCTTGGGAATTGAACCCACAACCTTCTGATCCCAGGGCCAACGCCCTAATCACTAGGCTACCAGCTGCCCCTGTGACCCCAGCCTGGCTACACGGTGTCCACTTACTGTCCATTTGTTACACACATTTACCCTGTTGGTCCATCTTGCGGATGTCAAGTTGATGAAAGCTTCACAGTCTTTAATCACTCTAGTCCTTCATTGGTGGTCAGTTTCCGGCCACAGAAACTGGATATTTTTGGTTGGTGGACTCTTCTCAGCCCAGCAGTGATGTCTAAAGCTCCAGCAGCTGTGTGGTCCTGTGGGAGTCCTGACCATTGAAAAAGAGGACTAACAAGTGAGAACCAGACAGACTACAGTCTGCAGGCATTCTGAATCAAGTGGCTTGTACGTGTGTGTATGTGTGTCTGTGTGTATGCTTTTTGTGCAAATGTAATTTCGTTGCCTCTGTCTTTGTATTCCCACATGAACTCATTGGAAAAAGTGTACTGGTTTTCTAAAAGGAACTGTAATGAACTCGTCTGCAACCAGGTCATAAGACCGGAACCTCCAGGGACAGTGTAATGCACTTGAGAGGGGAAAACAATACTAACCACTGGATGCTCTTTCTCCTGGAAGAAAAAAAAAAAAGAGAAAATTGATGGTTTCTCTTGAAAAATCGATTTCTGAAAGGAGTTAAAATTGTTAACATCAAGTTCTTACGGGATTAGAACAGGATTTGGGTGATTAGGTTCAGCAGAAAGAAGGAACCGTGTTGCGCAAGAGGCCACTTTTAAGGGTTTTGCCAAAAGCAACAACACCCTGAGAAGAAGATCAATCTTTAATGCACTGCTACTCAGTTTTATTTGCCCTGTCTCCATTTTTGTCTTGAACAGTTCTTTTTTTTTTGGACACTTGTGGGCTTTTCCTGATTCATTCCTGCATATTCTGAGCTTATTAGATAGAAGAGCTGAAAGTGCACATTCGGTTCGGAATATTATTAAATCTTATTGAGCGCATCGTCGCCAGAACAATTATTTCTGCATAATGCACCGCGGCGCCTGAGCAAAAACCAGGCCCAGTGCCTCGGAACACTGGACCCCAAAATGTGCAGGCGGTTCAAAGCCTGGATGGCATGAAAGAAACCTGTGACTGCAAAATGAAGTCATTTCATTCTGCCTTGCTGATTCCCTTGTGGAAGAGTAATTTTCTGCCATTAAAGAAAAAGCAGTGAGCTGTACAGTACATCCAGCGAGAAAAGCTCTCCAAGCCCGTTGTAAAAGCATTACCATGGAAACCAGTGGAGTGGAGCGTACTGAATAACCGTCATCTTTTCACTGCGGGTGGTGGTCTTGTTTCGTAGAATTTCATTCATGGTTCGAACACATTGTGCACTAAGAGTAAGAGTGTTTTTTGTTTAGTTTTTTTCATTGTGTGTGTGTGTGTGTGTGTGTGTGTGTGTGTGTGTGTGTGTGTGTGTTAGGTTCATAAAGCTGCTACCTTTATGGCCAGGCTTTGTTAAAAATAGGGGTGAACTCTGTATTACCAATAACACGTAAAATATAATTCAGTGTTTTAACTAAAATACTGCCTTAAAACTAAGTTCATTGAACTTCTGCTAATAAGTGAAAACGATGTAAACAACAGATTTTTGTTCTGTTAAATTATTATCAGCAGTATTTTTTATCTATTAACTGCTAATATTATTATTACTGAATTATAAAACAACAGTCATGGAGACTGATGTGATGTTTTGTTTTATGTTTTGTGTTCATATGTGTGTTTGTATATGTATGTTATGTTCTGTTATGTTCTGTTATATTATGTATATGTTATGTAAATGTTATATATATTAAAAGTTATGTAATGTTATGCTATGTTATGTTACGTTACATTACATTAGGTTACGTTACGATATGATACATGTTGTTATGTTATGTTATGTTATGTATATTTAAAAACCACATTATTCATATTAAATATATTAGTATAAAATATATTAAATTTTTAGACAACCAGGTTACTTGCTTTTTAGTTATAACAGCCATGTTTTATAGGGCATCATTTTAGTTCAAATATTTACAGATATTTACAGTGTGACATATTGAAATATAAACTGTGTCCGATTTGTAAATAAAAAATATCATACTCACTAAGCCTTCTATTTTAAAGCTCATCTCTCAGAAATGTATAGGTTCTTTATGGGCTGCCATTGAAGAATCAGTTTTAGTTCCCAAAAAGCTATGGCTTATTCAATAAGAGGACATTAAACATTTTAAAGAACCTCCACATAAGGTAAAATCCCTTAAACTGGTATAGAACAATTACATTATGAGAAAAAATGTATGGCATCGCTCCAAAAACCCTTCGAGTGTCAGGCCTGGGGACAGTGGGGGTGGCTGGCCGCTAGTGGCCACCCTGGCTGAAGTTTCTATGTTGGTGTCGGGTATTAGTCACAGCTGGGTGTATTTAAGTAATGAGTGTTTGTGTTTGTTTATTGGTTGTGGGTTTTGAGTTCACGTATTTAAGGGGTTGTGTTTTTAGTTCTTATTGTGGGTTAACCGTCACACTGGTTTGCTTATTCTTCTGTCTCTTTTGTGTTCTGGATAAACTCCGCATCAGCCCTCATTGGAGAAGAAGGGGGAACCGTGACATTGATAACTTTTTTTTTTGAGTGGGGTATGAGGGTCTGTCATTACTGGCATAATCGAGTAAATCAACAATTACTTTGACTATTGACCAAAAACCACAAACAATGAAAACTGGGCTTCAGCAAGCAATCACAAATCAAGTTTTCAAAATATTTGGAAGCACAAATTCTCCTTCCTACAGATGCATTTCTGAGTAAAACGGTATATTATGGAATTTTATCTGAGCTGTTTTGGGGGATCTTGGATTTTCTCTGATTTTGTTTCTACATTTTACCAAATTAAAACAAAGAGAAACGATGTGTTGATTTTTACTGGGTTTTTTTTGTTGTTGTCAAAAATAGGTCCTGAAACTCCTTTAATTACATTTACACAAAATGCTGTGTAAAGGAAACACACACACATTCAAACCCCCAACCCTGGAGGAGTGAGTGCTACCCACTGCGCCACCATGGGGGCTTTAAATCATTTAAGTGTATTTAATTGCATAATCATGACACCTCTACTAGCACATCTCTTCTTTTCTGGAATATTTTATTTGACAAGTAAATTACTATTAGGCTCTTGGTCACACACTTACAGAGAACATGGCGCTCAGGTCGGCCTTATCTCCAGCGTGCCAGCAGATAACGGCTGCTTCTGTCTTGTAACTGTATATAGAGTTTTTGCTTCCTTCTTATAAGGTCTATGAGTTAAAACCCAACTCCTCCTTCCCATTGATATCCAGCTGATGACCACTGATCCAACCCTCAGGATATCTAAAAACATGGAACCCAGGACAAAGAGAGGTTTTCAAAGTCAAGTCAAGTTTATTATGTATCACATTGTCGCACACAAAGGTCAATCGATGTGCTTTACAGCAACAGAATATCAAATAAAATATAATAAAAATAAAATAAAAAATGGACAAATTAAAAGAATGCCTAGAAAATCAATAAAGAAAGAAAAAACGATAGAAGTGTGGATATTTAAAAGAAGGTGGGACAGAATAGTGCAGTTTTTAGCAGCTTTAAGGCTACAGTTGGTGCAGATCTAATACTGATGGGCAGTTGGTTGAACAGCATAGTGGATAAACACCATTTCAACAGCTTTAGTTTCAGATCTTTACACCACAAGCTGAGCAGCTCCTGCAGATCTAGGAGACCCACCAGGAAAATATTCTTCATCCATCTCAGTGATGTGTTTAGGACCCAAACAACTGACCGGAGAGTAAAGAGTACAGATGTGATACAGGCCGATGAGGCATTAGTGCAGGACCAAAACCTTGAAACCTGGTCTGAGAACTGAGAGGGTTCCGGAATCATAAGCAACATCAAAACTATCTCAGTTGTGAAGGGCCACAGTCCTGAGTTCGGCTTGTGTAAAGCAATGTGTACAGGCGTGTGAACGCCTACTGTATACAAGAGGCTGGTTCAAAGGAGTGTATTACGAGGAGACAGAGCTGTAGTATGAGGTGGGCTTTGATCTGGAAATGAGGGGGCTTTTTGCTTCACTCAGAAGTTAGTGTTCAGCTGAAAATGATGCAACTGTTTTATCAAATAGAAAGCAGCTCGGCAGTGGAGCAGGTAGGTCTGAACAGTGTTTGCTTTGGACTGGAAAACAATGTTGCATGTGGGTTCTGTGAAGAGTTCGTTGGGCTAGACGGTACGTTAAAGAGAGACTGTGATTCTCACTGTGAGTTGAGTTTCCAGGGCATGGATTAAGACAGTTTTGGACTTAATTGATTAATTCATGCTCTGCCCACAAATACATACTTCTGTAGCTACTGCTGCGAGGCCAAGCTTTACAAAACGCTGGCAGGTACTCTTCCTAATGAGAAACTGTAGCACCCAGCTGTCAAAATACCCACATTTAGAGTGTGTTATCAGTTTCAAATGGTATTTATTTAGAATGGGTTGAAAATGACTTAGAGTTGTATACAGAGGCTTTGGCGCCCCGTCAAATTACAGATGTTGTCGGTGATGGCTGGTCATAATATTGCATGGGAGGCCTAAAAAATGACATGACTAAGAAATTATTTGAAGGGGTCTTCCAAGTGTGGTGCTACATTTGGAAGACCCCTTCAAATAATTTCTAAAGGACGCTGTAATGCAATAATTTATGAAGTAAAAAGTATTTAACCTGAACATTCGATACAAGTCAAGGGTGAAATGAGCTTTTTTTAAAGTGGGGGGAATATGGGAGAGGAAGGTAAGTATTTTACACTTGAAAAAACACAATTATAATTAAGTCCCTGCATTTCTACATTTCCTTTATATCAACAGTGTGTAAATAACATCAGGTTTCATTTGCAGGCTGGTGTCTCACCATAATATACTAAATTCATCAGCATGATCTACTATTGCTAAGTATAGACTTCAGACTTTTATTGCCTGTGGTCAAGCCCCATCATTTACTTTCAGGTTGTATTCATGGCCTCTTACAACATGTGTTGCCTGTGGCTGTTGTCCATTATCACTCAATTAATAATTATGTAGCAAGTTCAACTTAACACATCTCAACATATCTTAACTTATCTCATTCTTAACATATCTAAACAGATCTCATTCTTCACATAACGTATCTCATTCTTAACATATCTTAACTCATCTCATTCTTAACGTATCTTAAATCATCTCATTCTTGACATATCTTAACTTATCTCATTCTCATCACATCTTAACTTATCTCATTCTTAACATATCTCATTTGTAATGTGGTGCCTGTAATGTGGTGCCTGTGGTCAAGCCCCATCATTTACTTTCAGGTTGTACTCATGGCCTCCTACAACATGTGTTGCCTGTGGCTGTTGTCCATTATCACTCAATTCATAATTAGGTAGCAAGTTAAACTTAAATTATCTCATTCTTAACATGTCTTAACTTATCTCATTCTTAATTTATCTAAACTGAATTTATCTCATTCTAGCCACACTTGCATGATTTGACTTGAGAAAGAGAATCCAACTTCTTATGTCTTGTTTTTTATGTGCAGTCTTGTGGAATCAAAACAACTGTTACCTAAAAGGGACGATTCTATGATAGAAAAATGCACTGGTGCAAGAGAAACCTTGAGTTACGTCTTCATACTTGCTAGCTAGCTGGCTCGCATTATGAGTATTTCATTTCAGCCTGTATCTTCCATGCATTAAGTTAGCAGGACAACACTGCACCAGTAAATTCTACATTACTGACTATCTACACAGCCAAATATAATATAATTTCATCCAGTTTCAGAAGCCCTGTTCTCATGCACTTAACATTAGTTACTCCAACAGACTTTGGATTTGTTCTCTCTCCTCTGGCTCTGATGGATTAGCTGGGATTGGCTGGATGGTCATTCAGTCCGTATTAATTGCCCTATAATAACCGCAGACTGCAGAAAGGTGGAGCCAGGAGATAAAAAATAATTAGCCCCAATATCGACCAATCTAGGGCCCTTTCACTTCATGTAATACGTCCCAGTGCATTTCACTGATAGGCTGTGTGAATCCACAGCTGGGACTGGGATGAATCAGGCCCATCTTAACTAAATGCACAATGCTGTTGTTTGTAGGTCCAGAGAAGTCCAATATAATCGGCTTCTCATGTGGTAACAGCAAATAAAACCATGTACATGCCAAAAATGAAATCCCATTTTAATAAGAGATTAGGCCTACCAGCCCATGTACACCGGCCATATTTTTTACTGTGTTTATGTTTTAAATGAAAATCATAAAAAATCCAAACCACACAGGGAAATATACACTATATGGAGAAAAGTACCGGGACACCTGACCATTATACCAACAGAAACTTTAATGACATTCAAGTACACTTTAATATGGAGTCGGTCCCCCTTTGTAGCTATAACAGCTTCCACTCTTCTTGGAAGACTTTCCACAATATTTTGGAGTTTCAGTGGGAATTTGTGTTCATTCATTCTGTAGCATTTATGAGGTCAGACACTGATGTTGGACGAGAAGGTCTGGATCTCCGTTCCAGTTCATCCCAAAGGTGCGCCTGAATTCAATAATTAAGAAGTAACTACCTCTTATATGGTGTAACGATGAAGTTTATGGTCGCCAAGAAAATATACCATTAGGGCTTCTACATTGTCATCAATACTATCAGTATTTTAAAGTAAATTGCAGATTTATTGCTTTATGGTGAACTATATGAAGAATATTTGGAAATATGAAATGGAACGGACAAAATGTTAATATTAATTTTAATATACAAATTAAGCCCTCCCAATACGAATGTATTTGCAGGGTCTTAACACACATTTTGAACTGTAAAGTAAAGTAAAGTGGCCCCTTATAGTCACACCGCACCACAGCACACAGCGTGAACAATGTGAAATTCTTTCTCTGCATTTAACTCATTTAACCCATTTAACCCATTCACCAAGTGAAGCAGGGGCATGCCACCAAAGAGGGGGGCCGGGGAACAGTGTGTGTGGACGGTACCTTGTTCAAGGGAAACTCAGTGGTGGGACTACCAGTCCTGGGATTCGAAACCCACATCCTTCTAATTGCAGGGGCAACCCCCTAACCACCAGACCATCAGTTGCCCCACGGTATTCCACTCTATTCATTTTCAACGTTGTAGAACTAACTACTGTCCTCACAGTTCTTTGCAATCATATCCTGAGTCCCTGTGGTCCGCGTGGGCTCAGCTCCTGTGCTGGTGCTGCATGGCCTGTTTTTTGCTGTTTCCCTCCTCGTTTCAGGTGGGCAGGACGTGTGAGGAGGAGGAAGGACAGATGAAGTTTGTGTAGAGATCCCAGCTGCAGTCCTCCAGGCCCTACTGGGATTGGTTGGTTGAATCCATGGACTGGTTTGTCGTATGTGAACAGACCAAAGCAGAGCACACATTGTGAACAGGGTGAAATTCTTTCTCTGGATTTAAACTATTAAACCCGTTTAATACATTTACCAAGTAAAGCAGCAGGCAGCCAGGAACACAGCGGCCGGGGAGCAGTGTGAGGGGACGGTACCTTGCTCAAGGTCAGTGGTGCCACTGGCAGTCCTGGGATTCAAACCCACAACCTTCTCATCACAGGGGCAACTCCCTAACCACTAGACCACCAGGTGCCCTACTGTGTTCCACTGTATTCATTTTTTGACGTTCACTTTTTAAGTTATATTTAAAGTTAGTTTGTCGTACGGAATACGGGTGGGAAAAGAAAATATTTTCTCGTCACTGTTCACGGCTGTGAGTGTGAACAGGTGGGAAAACCCGTCAGTGCCGCGCGGGGGAGTGGGTGTGCGTCACGAAAGGGGAGGGGCCAATGCAAATGAGGACACGACGCGCAGGATCCAGAGGCAGCGTCCTCCTCACTCTCCCAGCAGCAGGAGGAGAGAGGAGAACCACCAGAAGACTGTCCAGCAGACCACACAACCCTCACACCGGCCAGGACCACGACCTGCCCTCCTCTGTCCAGCAGAAACTCCTGTGTTCGTTCTGCTCCCTGTTCCATCTCCAGTTCTGTAAGTAAACAGACCCTCTTCATCATCCTGGAGAATCTGCAGCGCAACCCAGTAACAGTCGTAGTCAGAGGAACAGGCTGGTTTGACATTCGCTATAGCGTTTGTTCTGGTCATTCTGGATATTAGTGACATTTCTAACCTCCCATCCGATCACAGTTGATGTTCTAGATGACACATCAGGAGAAACTAGGATTCTCTCAAATCTCTGCTTGAAATTAACAGACTGTTACTAACACTGTTACAACGAATAAAACAACTGTTACATACAGTGTTACAAAAATGTTACATCTGATGTAACAACTGTTACTAACGCATGCCTATAAATGTTACTGACATGTTACGACTAATGTAACAACTGTTACTAACACGTACCTACTAATGTTACTAACAGGTTACAACTAGTGTAACAACTGTTACTAACATGTACCTACTAATGTTACTAACATGTTTCAACTAATGTAGCAACTGTTTCTAATACATTCCTACTAATGTTACTAACATGTTACAATCAATGTAACAACATGTAACTAACACGTACCTACTAATGTTACTAACATGTTGCAATTAATGTAACAACATGCAACTAACATGTACCTACTAATGTTACTAATATGTTACAACTAATGTAACAACTGTTACTAACACGTACCTACTAATGTTACTAATATGTTACAACTAATGTAACAACTGTTACTAAGTTTGTTACAACTAATGTAACAACTGTGTTACTAACAAGCAATAACCAATATTACAAACACAGTACAGGCTACTGGTTCTGCTAAAATAAATGCCATAATGTACTTAGTGTGAAAACTGTCTTCTCTGATTTGCACAGCTTTAACCCTGAGAGTGAAGCAGAGAGGCTTGTAACCTACGCAGTCTTTTATTAATGTACTCACTCATTATGAATGCAGGCAAAGCATTTTCCGTAATGTACTTTTCTTGAAAGTGCTTTTCAGTCTTTATAAATGTAGACTGTCTTTAGTAGTCACTACATGTAGACACTAAATGTTGCTTAAGCAGCCTTTACCAATTATACCTAAGTAGTTTTGTAGCTTAAGAAGTCTTTAAAAATATATAGTCTGTCTTAAAAGTAACTGTGAATAAAAATGGACCTTTTTTACCTTTTAGGTTCATGTTCCTAGTCATATTTAGCAACCCTCTTCATACCACACTGTTTAAAAGAAAATTCTTGTTTTTCCACGTCCTTTGATTAAAGTGTGATAACGGCTTTGCAGCTTTGATTACATCACTGTGTACTCGCACGCGGGGAAAATAAAATTAACCAATACTATTGAGTTCCACCCTGTCCTCCCACTCCCCACCTATAATGGAGTGAAAACACTCAGCTAGCTCTGAGACCCTCCATAATACCAGTCTTCATTTGGAATTATGTCACGGCGCAGAAGGACGGTGGGGTTTGATTTCCTATTCACGTTGATGTGTAGTTTGAGCAGTATGTTTGTATGTCTGTCAAACCCTTCAGGACTCTCACCTTTGGGAAGAAATGGAGGAGCATTTTGACGAGAGGGACAAAGCAGAGCGGAAAGGCCGCGGTGGCTCGCGTGCCAATGGGCTGCCCAGCCCCACCCACAGTGCCCACTGCAGCCTGTACAGGACACGGACCCTCAGGGCTCTGAGCTCAGAGAAGAGGGCCATGAAGGTGCGCTTCTACCGCAACGGTGACCGCTACTTCCATGGCATTGTGTATGCGGTGTCCACCGACAGGTTCAGGTCATTCGACGCCCTGCTGGCTGACCTCACGCGCACTCTGGCCGACAATGTAAACCTGCCCCAAGGGGTCCGGACCATCTACACCATCGACGGCTCCAAGAAGATCACTAGCATCGAGCAGCTGGTGGAGGGTAAGAGCTGAAGTTACTGAATGTTTAAGGGACCTTGTTTTTGATGTAACCTACTGTTGTTCACTCAGTAGAAGTGTTTTTATACTGATTCAAGCCAATCCACTGACCTCTAACACTACTGCTACCAAAGACTACTGCTACCCATTCCCAGAACTCCAAGCACGGAACCATCTCAGTTACCCAGTAATTGCCATAGGCCCGTCCAGTAGCTTCTCAAGTACATTACAGCATGATGTTATCACCAATATGGCTGCATATCACCATGTACTACGTGCCTGATTGATCCACCAAATTCTGACACTGTGGTGAAATGCTTGGGGAAAATCAATGCATTTCAACAGACACGTCAATCAGTTTGTCCTGGCAAAGAACTTGTTGTCTTTGCTTGATTGCCTGCAGTGCTTTCCCTTAGAAGCCAATTATGAAGTACACGATTCATCATTATGTAACCGTTGTTGTACCTTAATATTGTCTCTGTCAGAACAAGATCTTTTGTCTCCATTTTTACATATTTTGAAAGTACCAGCTGCACAGGAGGTATCGACACATTCATTTTTTTTGTTTTAACGTCATAACAGTTAACATGGGGTATAGTTAGTACATCATTCAAAATCATTTCATGTCAACACAAATACACCGGTGTATGATAAATAAAAATAATGATCCGAAATTATAAATAATCAATGTAAACATATAGATTAGTCGATTGTTAGGGTCTAACAGTAGTAAGAAGTGTTTCTGTTGCTACTTTTTTAAAATGACATATTTGTAAAAAAAACAAAAAAACCCCAATTTTTTTCAATAAACCAATTTTTTAATCTTTGAAATTCTGTTGCTGGATTGTGATTGATTATTTAGGTTTTATAGGCGAATGTGAATTGTTTCTCTATTATAGGAGAGAGTTATGTGTGTGGCTCCATTGAGGCCTTCAAAAAGCTCGACTACACCAAGAACGTCAACCCCAACTGGTCTGTGAACGTGAAGGCCGCTGCGATCTCTAGGTGCCCTCCATCACTGTCCAGTTCCAAAACAGGGCCTAATGAAGCCAAAGAGATCAAGGACTTCATCCGGCCCAAACTGGTCACCATCGTACGCAGTGGGGTGAAGCCGCGCAAGGCCGTGCGCATCCTGCTCAACAAGAAGACGGCCCACTCGTTTGAGCAGGTCCTCACCGACATCACCGACGCCATCAAGCTCGACTCTGGCATCGTCAAGAGAATCTACACCCTGGAGGGAAAGCAGGTACAACCGTCTGCCCTGCAATAGCTTTAACAAAATCTAGCCCTCTCTGAGACTTCTCTGTGCAATACTGTGTGTTTCTTTTTATCAAAAAATCTAACACACTTCTGCCGTGTTGTTGCCATTGTTAATGTTAATGTGATGGGACTCAAATATCAGTGAGGTGTGTATAATTTAATCAGTGCAAACATAATCAGTGATCACTTGTCACTAATCAGCTGTGGACTTTGTCCGCTGGATCTTCCAATCCGGTGCTCAAAGACCAGACAGACTAATTTAACATTGACCAGCTGCTGCTTTCTCTCAGAAATCTGAGAAAATGTCATCTTTCCTAGATGCAGAGTAAAAATAGTTCTAGACTAAAAATCTATAAAGTACTGTCTGTGTCTGATGAAATTTTAAAGGAGTACTATTGGAGATCTGCCACGTCTATATTTTCCAACTGCCCATTTACTTCTTAAAAACTTAAAATATTTGTTATTTTCTACATACAGAGAAAAACACGGTGAAGTTTCGGTCTGTGGTAACTTAGGATATGATACAAGTGCAGCAGTTAAAAACAAAACAACACTCGAGTATTCCTTTAAAGCATCAAGGCTGTGTGTTGAACTTGTTTTGATTGCGTTAATTGAAATTCAGTTGAAGTTCTGGCCGGCAGGACACAGTTGACTCCAGAAAAACGCGGCCTTCCTTTCCAGTGCACCCACTCGTGCAGGTTCTGAAGAGCTCTTCGAGAGGCTATATTAAGGTCTGATCCATGTGGGTGGAGCAGTGCAGAAACAGGCCGGCTCTGACCCAGGTCCTCTCTGATGGGAGACATGCGGGGCTTTATGAATGAGAGTCTGTGTTTGTTCCCACGCAGACTCCAAATCTGTCCGCCGCTCGCTCTCGGCTCACAGAAATAGCTGCACATTCGCCCTCCTTTAAATTCCACCCACCTCTCCCTACCTTTCACACATCTGCCAGCACACACAGTTTAGAAAACACACACACACACACACACTGACTCACAGTCACGCTTACATCTTCCACTCTCTCCCTATCTATCTTCTCTCGTGCTCTCTCCCTCTCTCCCTCTCTCCTCACTTCACATTCTGTCTCTCTCTGTATCTCCACCTGTTTTTGTATCAGCTCTGTCTCTCTCCCCCTGCTTCTCTTTCTCGCTTTTCTCTTGTCCTTCTCTCTCACTCTGATCCTGCCTCTCTCTCTCTCTCTCTCTCTCTCTCTCTGATCCTGCCTCTCTCTCTCTGTGTCCTTCTCTCTCTCTCTCTCTCTCTTGCTCTCTCTTTGTCTTTCTCTCTCTCTGTCTATCCTTCTTTCTCTCTCTCTCTCTCTCTCTCTCTATCTGT
>JBBJLS010000039.1:4959643-4973910 GCA_037577275.1 Bryconaethiops microstoma | reverse complement strand
AGGTATATAAGTGAGCTCTGTGTGTGTGTGTGTGTGTGTGTGTGTGTGTGTGTGTGTGTGTACCACCATTGTGGGGTCCAAATCTTCATAAGATAATAAAAAACGAATATAAAATTTCACTGTAAAACTGTAAAAGTACGGATGTATAGCAGGTAAATATGAAAGACAAATTTCCCCAAATTCTCAAAATTCAGTGATAATTCAGTCAACAGTGTGTGTTTATCGTGTGTTCAGTGATGGTTATGTGTGTTGAGTGTGTGTTCAGAGTGTGTCCAGTGTGTGTTGAGTGTGTGTTCAGTGTGTGTTCAGAGTGTTTTCAGTGTGTGTTCAGTGTGTGTTGAGTGTGTGTTGAGTGTGTGTTCAGTGTGTGTTCAGTGTGTGTTCAGAGTGTTTTCAGTGTATGTTCAGTTGTTGTTCAGTGTTTATTTGGTGTGAAAGTTTTAATTGTAGAGACTCTGATTTCTGTTCAGTGGAGGTAAATGGAACCAGACGTCTCCCAACACAAACACTGGCGACTTCTGATTTTAGCTCTAAAATTGATCCTATAAACATAGGAGCACTTTTCTGATTCTGTTTGAAAATCAGGTTCATTAAGTAGTACATTGTTATTTTATAATTAAATGCTTACTAACAGTTTATTAATTGCTGACGTGGTGTTGTCAGTTGTTGCACACAGTGAGTGGCATTCTGGGAGTTGTAGTACTGAAACAGGGGTTTGAATAAGGGGGGGCGGGGGGCTGGTGTGTGAGTGTATGTGTGGGAGGTTCAGAACACCAGACGATTATAATGAAACAATTACAGCATCATCAAGAGCAGAGAGCTGAAACCACAGCAACTACAGAGAGAGAGAGAGAGAGAGACAGAGAGAGACAGAGAAAGAGACAGAGACAGAGAGAGACAGAGAGAGAGAGAGACAGCGAGAGAGACAGAGAGAGAGACAGAGACAGAGAGAGACAGAGAGAGAGGGAGACAGCGAGAGAGACAGAGAGAGACAGAGAGAGAGACAGAGAGAGAGACAGAGAGAGAGACAGAGACAGAGAGAGACAGAGAGAGAGAGACAGAGACAGAGAGAGAGAGAGAGAGACAGACAGACAGAGAGAGAAACAGAGAGAGAGAGACAGACAGACAGAGAGAGAGACAGAGAGAGAGAGACAGAGAGCGAGCAGTGGTATTTTTAGCTGGTGCGGTGGCGGAGGGTGAATACTGACGCTGCAGTGCAAAGAGAGAGAGAGGGAGGAAAGAACCAGGAGAGAGTGAGCAACCCAGCAGCAATCTGTCTACTTGAAGGGTGAAGATCAGAAAAAAAAACTGAATTAGACGAAAGTACAGAAAGGCACATCCTTGGCAGAGCTTAAAGATCTATTTAAGTTCTCTTGGTTTATGAGCTGCTATGAAGGATAAGCTTCCTCATTTTCTCCCCCAAAACTGCACAGACAACTGAGGAGGCCTGGGGTAAACACAACACACAGACACACACATTTTGCATAAATACTTCTGCATTTATGTCAAGCTGCAGATTTTTATTCGTGTTAAGCGTTGGAAAGTGGTTGAGTGAACAACTATAAACGAAAATATGTCAAATAAACCAAGTTTCCTTTAGAACACGGATAGAATCCGTAACAGTGCATGTCTGACACCCTGTAAACCGGCTGTGTGGTGATGCAGAGTCAAGTCCGAGACTGTCCTTTCACTCTAAATGTTCTCTTTCACTGTTTCATCGCATTGGCTGTCTCTTAATAACTCGTTAATCACTTGCCTGGCGATCCACATTATAATAAGAATTTTATTAGGTGGCTTTTAATAGGTCAGTAGTAAGGAACAGAAATATAACATTTTCTGGCTCATAGAGGAACTCACATGGTGAACATGCTTTACATGTATTTGTTAGTAAAGAATACTGAGTGTATTTTAAGTGAGAAACATGCAAATGTAGAACATTTCAGTGTGTTTCAAAACTTTTGACAGGTAGCGTACACTTCTGCCAAGTTGTATGTGTGGAGAACAGTAATGCCTTGATGCTACGGCTATAATATCAGTGTATATGAAGCTATGGCTAGCTTAGGTTCTCAATGGAAGGGTCAAGTCAAGTTTACTTACAGGGCCCATTATCATAAACAAAGGTCACTCAATCTGCTTTACAGGGATATAATAAAAATCAAATTAAAAAAAAGAGAATCAATAAAAGAAGATTGAAGAGTCAAGTAAATAGATCCTAAAGTTGTCTGGCCTTGCGTGACTTGTTCTTATCTAACTGTGCACTTGTTGAATGTGGTTAGACACAACACAGCCACTTGCATCACACAGGACTTCCCACTCCAAACACTCCAAGCTCCACAAGATGGACAGTGGCAAGTATGAACTGGTGGATAAAAACGCCAAGAAACGCAAACCAATTCGTTTCAAAGAGCTCAGTCGCATTTTACGCATTCTCAGACCCGAAGAAACCTCCTTACTTAGTCTTCTGACAGCGGCGTGTTTCATTTGGCCAAGGTAAAGGGGCGAAAAATGCTCGAGCCTTTCAGCTTTCTTTGGACATGTTTAGCGTTTTGCAGGAGCCAAAAGATCTAAAGCATTTCCAAACTACACAAATCTCAGTTCCATCTAATTGCCCGAGAAAATGCAAAACTCGATAGCAAGCAAAAACACCATCGATCAAGAACAACCAAACATACCACGGATGACCAAATAAAGGCGAAAATGTAGGCCTCAATCCTTAGCCAAGGACTAGCGTTATGTTAACCATTTAACTGAGCAAATGTGTACCAACTATACTATCTACACCCATCCAGCTACAAGGCATTTGGAATGTAAAGGATTGTAATTTCATATTACAATTTACACACAAAGTGATAAGCAGTGATATAAAGAGTCCATTATATGAAGAGTCTAAAATGTAAAAGTGTTCCTCACCCTCATTTACTCATTCACAAAAAGGTTCAGTGGTAAATTGTCATCATACAGCAAAACACCTCCCCAAACGGTTTGTGTTGATGCTCGTCATGCTGAACTTTGTTCACATAAAACCAAAGTTACTGATATTTAAAAACATCTAAGAATTCTAACTGCTACTGGTGTTTTGAAAATGGCATCACAAATGAACATGAACATAACAAAAACGAACAAGATCTTTGAAGCAGGGAGAATGTTCAGGATAGTCTCCGCCCACAAGTGGGTGGGGAAAACCCACAGAGGGAGGGGCTCCGGAGAGCGGCCGAGAGAAAGAGCAGCAAACGGCGAGCATGTAGGAGAACAAACACCGCTTTTAGACTCATGTACACCGTTCATACTTGTTGAAATCTGATTTTACTAATACACTCAATTCTAAATAGCAACGCTACCATGAGAGTTGATTGAGGTAAATATTATATCTGAATCACAATTTTATTAAAAGTGTGGTTTTGTGCACATCTGTACTGTAGATATTTATATATTTTTGTGCAGCTGCATAAAATTGGCATGTATATTTTGAGTATTTTAGTATCCACATTCTTTTCAGTGGCTAAACTTGAAGTGAAGCTATTTTTCGGTGGAAAATAGCTCATTTTAAAGCTCAGTAGTGCTTAAAGAAAGAAAACATCGGATCATGCTGATACCCAAGGTTTCAGTGTCATGACCGAGGAAGAAAAAGTGGCATCCTGCCATCTCTTGTGCTTTTCCTGCTCCTTTTTTCTTCCCATTCGAACACACCTCCCATGCTTTACGGCCTTCTCTAGTCAGTCCAGAGAAAATCTGGGTCAAAATCTGAAGATTGAACATCCCACCCTCACACAGTCTTTCACATTAGAGAATATTAACTTACTTGTACATTTCTGTTTTGGGGTTTGTTTGGTTTTTTTACAAGTTTTCAGCAATTTAATCTAATCTAGGTAGATTATTTTTAAGACATAATGCATTTTATTTGATCTTATTTGATATTTTATCTCGATTTACCTGTTTGAGTAACACATTTTGAATGACTTTTTACAGCATGTACTGTTGTGAAATAAAGAAATTCGAGGTGAAATTGAGTTGAGGTTTCTAACTGTAATGTAGAATCTGTTCAACTGATTCCTGTTTCATTCCAAGCCTGGCCTCCTATTACTGCACTGACACCTTGCTCATCCCCGCAGGCTAGTTTTATGTTGTCATGGAAACATGTTTGTTGCGAGTTGCGCTCTAGTTTTTTTTTTGTTGTTTTTTTTTGTCTTGTGGGACCAGAGGCCAGCAGATTGCTGATCTTGCCGCAGATGTGGTCCGTGAATGTGCTGCAAGCAGGGTCTCCTCACGTAAGTGTGTGTACGTGAACTCTCAGGGTGTATCGACGTCACGGATCAGCGAACGCTTCCGGAGCGTCGTGCCGGATTTTTTTCATTTTTGCCCGTTTAGTTCGTACACGCGGTGAAAGACAGGTTTCACCGAGTCTCACTGCGGCTTCACAGGCCCATCAAAGTGCCCTGTGAGTTCATCACGTGTCTCTCTTGTGCAGCTGAACGTGTGTAATAGCTGGCCTACATACTTGTGAAATTCCTTTACCAACAAAGAACCTGTGGGACAACGCGCGGGTCCCAGAGTCTACAAGAGCAACCCCTGACCCAAACAGTAGAGCCTCCTCTTCCTCCTGAGGAAGCGGTCTCAGTAGACCTAATTAATCACCGTTCCAACCAGTCACACGAACGAGCCTTCAGGCAGAGGTTTCGAAACTTTCAGACGTACATTTCTGTCATAATTAACGTGCTCCCCACTGAAGAACGGTGCCTTCTTTCCTCCTCTCCAGCCAAAGACGTTTTTTTTTTTTTCCGCCAAGTGCCTTTGGTGTAATGCTCAACTTCGATGGATTCTGCACTTCTTGTGAACTTAAACACAATTCTCTGTATCCATTCCCATGTGTTAAGTTAGTATCATCTTAAAAATGTATATTAATGATCAGTTTACTTACTGAATGTCAACGCTACATTTATGAATTTCTACCAGATTGCACTGGTGATTAGAATGGTTAGCCGTAATTCCCAAAAAGGGACATGGGACGAGTACAAGTGGGCCTTTGAGACTAATAGGGGTCACTTGTGTCATGAATTTGCCCTCGTCATACCATTTCACCTTTTACATCTAAGAAATGTGGCACTCTAGCTTGGTTAATGACTTCGCCCTGTGAAATGTGAAGACCAGGTGAAATAATGGAATGAATCCGATAGTGGAATGTTTAGTTCCGTTGAAATGCAGAATTCAGGAGTATATGCTCAAAAGGTGTATAAGACAACGACGGATAACAATGTATAAAAACATTTTCTCTGTTTAAAGGATCAAGACTACAGAAGCTGGCTTTACTTAGTAACAAGAGAGCGCGTGTACATGCTTCTCGACTCGTGCGGCTCTCTCTGAGCTGGCTGAGCCCCGTTGACGAAGGTTACTATGAAAACTGTCTGTTACTGAAGCGGTTCCTCAGGCGGTTCCTCTCAGGCAGATTCGTTTTCTGCTTTTTCTGTCAGAGCAATTACCGTGCGGAGACTAAATGGATAAATGGCTATAAGGGCTATGAACTTGCTTGGCCTCACTTTCCGGCATTCGCACGTTTAATCACTCAGCTGTGCTGCGTTTTGCAGTGGCTGCTGCAGTTTTTTTTTTTTCTTCCAATATATAGTTTTCTTTTTTATTTTGAGTGGAACAAATGAGCTCCACGGCAGCACAACCTGCACGACACGGCAGTGACGCTGATTTCATTGCAGCGGGTTTTTGTAAACGCTCAAAGGCGGTTGCTGCACCTTTTTTTTTTCTTCTTTCCTGCAGAAAGTTTCGACCGTGAGTTTGCTTCGCCGGCCTCTGGTCGGGTCTGTGGCGGCGGCGCTGCATAGAAGGCGCTTTCCGGCTAGCCGTGGACTAGAGGGAATAGAATGAGGAGTAATGAAATCACACACAGCTTCACGCATGAGGGAGAATTATTTTTGCGCTGGTGAGAGGGCACACGACCCTTTACATACTGAAATTACATTTTATCCAGTCTGCGTAGCAGGACACAGGGGCACTCAGCTTGAAGGAGCCCATTGCTGCTGGGGAGCTTGAGGGGTCTGGAGTCTGGAGCTGCACTGGAAGAGACGGTGTTTACCCAGAGCTGACGCAAGGAGTGCACACCCGCCCGGCATCCTGGACCCAACAGAGCTTCCTTTGATTCAGCCCGTGCTCCGTGGCTGACCCGCGCGATCTCACTTTCCCCACCGCTGACTCCTTGGCCGTGCTCTCTCAGTGCCTGCCCACAATGCCACTTCCTCATGCAGCCTATCTGCCCTCCATCAGCTCCTCCAGCGCCGTATTGCACAGGGTATCAAGTGCTAGGCACGCACAAATGCTCGCCTTTAAGAAAGCTCTGGCTGCTGCGTGACAGTCTTGTGGGACGCGCACCTGCATTGTAATGAGAAGCCTGGCTGGCTCGGAGATACAAACGATAATGAATATGGCCATTTTGGGCATGCCAGCTTCCCCTTTGTCTGCCGCCTGAAGTATGCGGATAAATTACCTCGAATGCGTTTGATGCTGAAGGATCAGGCCTCCAGGTTCCAAAAGAATGCGATTCTTTTTAGCCAGGAGCCCTTTGGTGCTTGGTTGGGGACGCGCTATTGTATCCGTTTCCTCCGTGTCCCAAGCTGTCTGAACAGGAAAGGTCACGGCAGACATTCGAACGGAAAAGTCGAACAAAATGAGATACTGTCAGTGCAAACGGACACAACGAGGTTGTACCTGCTGCAATAATAGTATCATTATGTGTTCTTGTGGCCCAAAGGATTGGGCTTGTTTGCCAAAAGTGTATCTTTCATTTCATCAATGCAATCATTTGTAGAAAAGAACAGAAAATCAGTTGACTCAAAACACTTACACAATATAGACACAAGTCTTGGGTTGCCATTACACCAACAGGGACTTTAATGACACTATATTCAAATCCATAGACTTTTATATGGAGCTGGTTCCCCCATATACAGCTATAACAGCTTCCATTCTTCTTGGAAGGTTTTCCACAAGATTTTGGAGTTTCTGTGGGAGTTTGTGTCAATTCATTCTGTAGAGAATTTATGAGGTCAGACGCTGATGTTGGACGAGAAGGTCTGGATCACAATTTCCGCTCCAGTTCATCCCAAAGGTGCTGGATGGGGTTGAGGTCAGGACTCTGTGTGGACCAGTCAAGTTCTTCCACACTGAACTCATCCAGCACGTCTTTATGGAGCTGCTTTGTGTACTGAGACACAGTCATGCTGGAATAGAAAAGCTTCTTCCACAAACTGTGTCCTGTGTTGTCCAGAATGTCTTGGTCTGCTGAAGCATTAAGATTGTCCTTCACTGAAAGTAAGGGGTCAAGCCCAAACCCTAAAAACAGTTGTGTCCCAATACTTTTGTCCAAATAATATAAAATAGAAGCCAGTGGGCGGCACCTTGCCGGTGGATGCTTTGTTCAACAGTTTTCTGCTCTTTTACTAGGGGAACACATTCATATGATTATTGGAATCAATAATTATAGGAATCAAACAATACTACAGATGCTGCAAATAGACTATAGGTAGAAAAACACTGGAGTATTCATTTAAGAATATATTTCGCTTTTGTGACGGTCCTACTCAGATAACACTGAAGCACTTGCTTTTATGAGATCACGTACGTGGGATACAAGCCCTTCCCGCATCCAATCGCAGCTCACCCAATCATTCTACCAGCTTTGTTTAATATCGCAGAGTATTGTTGAATTTGACCATTCATGTTGCATAATAGCCCCGAGATGCAATGTACCCTTGTGGGAATTATAGTGGAAGATTTTATTTGGGCCATAAAGTAGAGTCTATGTAAATCCAATCTGCTTTAAGAGGTAAACAATCTCCGGCAGGATGCTCCAGCATTTTGGCAACTCAAATGTTATTTTCCCTTCTTTTTATCATATAGACTGGAGCATTTTTTTAAGCTCTGTTCACACTGTGTAAGCTTTGTCCTTATTATAAACCCCTTTCTTTCCCTCATTGTATCATCACTGATGCTGGTGCGGTGTCCTCTTGTCTATGAGACTGGCCCACGTTATACGGTACCGAATTGATGGCCATGAAACTTCAAGTTGACCTTTTTATGTGAATGTTGGAGAATACAGCTGAAGTGACATAAAGAGCAGCTGGTGATTGATCACTCCTGCAGGTCGCTTTCACTTCATCAGTGCCACTTCTCTCATTCTGTCCGTGACAAGCGAGTGATGCATATGCAGGAAATCTCACATAACATCTTACGTGTCTGTGTGTCTCTCTTCATTTTCTGGCCCTGACAGAGACCCCACTGAAAGCAGATGACAATCAAGCGGAGAGGTCGTTCTCGGACTCCTCCCTGTTCAGCCACTGGGGTCAGGAGCTGACTCCCGAGAGCCGGAGGGTGGCCCTCAAGATGTTCCAGTACTACGGCTACAACGGCTACCTCAGCGACCGCCTGTCCATGGACAGATCCATCCCAGACTATAGACCTGAAGGGTGAGACGGCTCTTTGCCTTGAGAGTTTGATAGAGCTCTTATGCGATTTGCTACTTAAAATTTCACTCGAATTAGACTTGCAAGGAGTGCTCTCGAGCTGACTGACCTCTTGATACATTTTGATTAGGATGCCTTCAAAACATTAGCTGACCCTAAAAGCATTTGTTTTCCAACGACCAGAACGTGAGTTTTTGTCAAGGGTCCACTGATACAGGAATCGTGGGCCCATGTAAATATTGTGGGCCCAATATGTTGTTTCCGATACATAAACTTTCACAAAATACACTGTATGGACAAAAGTATTGGGACACGCCTGTTTCTCAGGGTTTGGGCTATAGGCCCCTTACTTCCAGTGAAGGCCAAACTTAATGTCAGCAGACCAGGAGATTTTGGGAAACGCCACGCATCCAACTTTGTGGACACAGTTTGGGGAAGAACCTTTTCTATTCCAGCATGGCTGTGCCTGTACTCCATTATGCCGCAGCATTAAGATTGTCCTTCACTGGAAGTAAAGGGCCTAGCGGCAACCTGAAAAACAGGCCTGTCCCAATACTTTTGTCCATTTAGTGTAAATAATTTTAGTCAGGATTATGTATACCAGTGTTTGCAAGCAAATCACAATAAATATAGAACAATTTAGTCTTTTACACCCCTTATGGGCAGACACTGCTTTATAGATATTTTAAACTATAGAGATATTTTTTTATCAAAATGCGGCTGGATTCTTTTGTAAAATGACAGAACGGAAAACGGCAGCGTTCACTTTTTCTTTCTTGTTTGCACTGTTGAGTGCGACGCTGTGTATCTCACCAGACCCACACTGTTTTGACAAGAACCGAAAGTGTTAGTTTTGAGGAGAAAAGCGCTGTTCTCTGACCTGTAATTACTGAGCGTGTCTTCCTCGCGCAGAGACTTGCGCTTTTTTCTTCTGAAAGGAGTCAAATTCTGGGGAATGTCACAGCCGCTCTGTTCAGTCCCGCCAGCACTTTGAAAAGGATGAAGCATTCGCACATCGATCTAGTTTTTGGCGGCTTATTATACACTCGTCTATAACCCTGTCAGGAACATCAGAACGGTGCCTCAACCAACACTAGTCTGTGTTCCTGTCAGAGACTTCACAATGTTGACTGAAATAACACTGGAATAAAATAACATTTAGACTTTCAGTTGAGAAACATGCCTCAAATTTTTCTGAATGCTTGTTCTTCGTTGCTCCTCTCTTTCTTCTTATCCTTTCTTACCTCCTCCTCCTCCTCCTTCTCCTCCTTCTTCCTCTTCTTCCTCTTCTTCTTCTTCTTCATCCTCGGCAGGTGTAAGAACATCTCCCACCCATCCAACCTCCCCCAAGTCAGCATTGTGTTCATTTTTGTGAATGAGGCTCTCTCGGTCATCCTGCGCTCCATACACTCCGCCATGCACAAAACACCTGGCCACCTCCTCAAAGAGATCATACTGGTGGATGACAACAGCAACACTGGTGAGTCTGCAAGCTGCACTCAGAGCAAATGATGCACTTTAGTGCAGGACTTGTCCTTTGTTTTCTCCACCGCTCAGAAATAGACTATGCGGGGAATTGTGAAGATTTTGAAGTGCATGCGCTCTTAAAAGGATTCCATTGGACTCGGATGTACAGTAGGAAAAACCTTTAATTGGTACGAAAACCTTCATGTGGAGTTTCTTCAGACTTTATAAAGGTTCTTCGCACTCGCATCTCACTTGCAAAGATAGTTCTTTCCATCCATAGGAATGTTCTTTAGAGCCCTTTTTTCGGCACCTTTATTTCGGAGAGGGTATAATTTCTGACTGGGATAAATATGGAGCGAAGCTTTAGCGGGAGCACGTACTTCCTCTTTGTCGTCTCCCATGTTCCACTTTTTTCTCCATCCATGCTATGCTTGTAGTCTTAATAATTACCCCCCTGCATGTCTTTAGCGACTTTCTGTCTTTAATCTAACCCTTTAATGTGCTTAATTAGAAGCTATGCGTGTTGGATTAAAGCGATAGGTGTAAGAATACTAATTAGAGGCAAAAGTGGAAATATTTGCTTAGAGAGGATTATGCCTGAGAGGTACTGCTGAGAGTCGAGGTTGCCTTGACAGCGTTTGTCTGTTATTCCACTTTATTGTGTTGGCCGGTGCATCTGCCTGCAGGCTGTTAATGGAGAGAAAACCATTTAGTCTCCTTACAAACCATAACCGACTGATGGCTTTTGCAAGTGGGTCAGCCAGAACATATGGTGCTCCCGCTGAGAGGAGCACCATATGTTCTTTTATTTGGATTTTTATTTTTATTTTGATCAGATTCTATTTAGACTTATATCAGACATTTTATCTTACTTTTTATTTTACACTGCTCTGGTGTCTCGTGTCTCTCTGTGTCTGTGTGATGTGGCGGTCACCACATAAACAATTTCCTCCGGGATGAATAAAGTTTTCTGATTCTGATTCTGATTCTGATAAGACTTGTGTTGGATGCACCTCTTGCGCGGATGCAGCCCCGCCCTGAGATGCCTCATCTGAACCCACTGCTGATTTCTGGGATAAGACCCTTCGTTGTAACCTCACAGATGAAAGTGGTGTGACAAGCCCACAGGTAGACCATTCTGTTGTGTCCTCTTCTGTGGATTACAGGGGGTCCTCGAGTTACGACACAGATCCTACGAGAGTGAAGTCACTTACCGGTCCTATCACAATTGTAAAATCGTGATCTTTAACATAAAAACACAACTAAGCCACAGAAAAAGAAAAAAGGACATAAATATTCTGTACAGTGTAAAAACACTTGCACTTAACAGTCCAAAATTGGTAAGTGTACTGGGGGACGCAAACTCCCTCACTCATACGCCGTGTTATGGCGTATTCTGCGTATTCCGCGTATTCCGCGTATTCTTCCGTCGTGCTCAGCCAAACAAGTTACGGGAGTGAGTGTCTTAAACTCACATGTCGAGTCTGTCGTAGCCTGAGGACCCCCTGCACAGCGCATTTGGCCAGTTTATGCAGTTTTTTTTATTGTTCAGCTTCACCAGGTCATGCAGGCTCTGACATTTCACAGATGAGATCCCAGCATGTGCACCAGAGCCCAGCGTCGGATGATGGCACTAATAGGTTTACCTTCATCATCACAGCGATGATTGCTAATCTTATCTGTTGTCACATGCAAGGCTGTTCGGAGCCACCCCAGACCTTTCAGGAGGCGGCGTGGTGCGCTCGCCGTCCAGAATCAATTAAGGGCTGGAGCTCATTGTGCTGTTCATTAACATGCTGCCAGCGGCGTGACCACTGTGGGAGGAAGGGCGAGGCGACCTGGCTGAGTCCTCGCTAATTGGACGAGCTCGCTCACCTGTGGGCTGCTCGGAGGGCACAAAGGATCGCGCCGCGTCTCCAAACTCCGACAGAACCGGCTCTCTTCATATTCACGGCGTCGTGAAACGTCCCTCGGTGCTAGACAGCAAATCAACGAAGGGACCGTAACCATGAGACCCGTAGCTGTCAGGTTTCAGTCAGACGCAGAGGTGTGGAAAATGAATTTAACACGGGAAAAGCAGTGGTGGCAACAGTAATCCCCACCTCCTTTAGCAAAGCGAAAACAGGGGGTCTCTTTTCTCGCTCTCTCTCTGAAAATATCTGCAGGATATGAAGTGGGATTTGGTATCTTAATCCACTCCCTTAGCCTTCTGTCGTTTGCTTCTGCTTCTTTCGGCTCCCATGCTGTTTTCTGTGGTCACAGGGAGACTGCGCCGAGTGTATATAGGACTATGCCCTTGGTGGTCTCTGTGAATCTGACTGTTCAGAAGGATCAGAAGGCCACTCTAAAGCAGCTCTGGCTGTCCTCAGCTTGATAAATTCGAGAGAGTGTGGTGATCAGATACGGATTAAGAACTGGGCTGGTTGGGTTTGTGCCCATGGCACAACTAGAATCCTGCATGCATTTCAAAATGTGATGTTTTGAAAATATGATTTTTAACGACATTTGACAATATAATTTTTATTTCATCATTATTACTGTGTCTCAACCATGCTCTCATTGATGTTTTAATGCAAGGTAATGTTTGACCTTCGGTATATTGTAGAATTTTACTCATATGCCTAATAGTAAGCGCATCTATAGTGTAACACTTGTAGACCAATTTAACAATAAATACTATCTGCTTTCATTTGTTCAGGGTAAAAAATGGTTCAGGCAAGTTTTATATACACCTGTCAGCCTTAGTAACATTAAAAGCACTGACAGGTGAAGTGATTAACATTTATGATTCTGGTACAGTGACGCCTGTCGATTTTTTAAATATATGCTGTAGCAAAAGAACTGTTGGTTCTTGAAGCTGATGTGAAAGTGACCATTCTGTCATATGTGAACACACCACAGTGTTGGAAGCAGGAACATATAGACAATGCAGCTTGTGGGGCTGCATAGCTGCAGACCGGTCCGAGCGCCCATACTGACTCCTGTACAGCGTCGAAAGTAGTTGAACAGGAGGTTTTAATGTTATGGCTTGGGATGGACTGACCGAAAGAACCAGTGCAGTCTGATTTTTAAAAAGTCAAAAATGTCTTTACTTACAAAAATTAAAGCAGCATAAAACAAACAAAAGCAAAGTAACAAGTTAACTGAAAACCAACCACTGCCACACGTCAAACAAAACATTTTCCCACCACTAACACAAAGACTTAAAAAATAGCGGGTGACCAGACTAAACAAACCATAGGGGAACAAACATGTCTGCCAACATCAAGACAACACTAAAACATGTGAACAGCTACCAAAACAAAAAATCTGAATTAAGTGAAAGCAACAAACAATAAAGCAAAACTCAACTGAATACAAGCAATTCTTTGCAATTTAAATACTAAAGCAAATAAATCAACCCCCCCCCCCTTCTGTGGTCCAGTGGATGGTTGGGTCCAGTGTTGATCAACAACAATCAAGGTATAGGGGGCGCTGTTTCCCCATCACCGGTTGACCTCAACTCATGGGGTGACTCAACAAAAGACAAGAAAAGAACTGAAATCAAATGAAATCTGTGCACCTACACAAATGACTCAGCTGTCAATTAATCAAAAATGTAATTAAACAGAATGAAATTATTATAAATAATCTATACTTAAATAATTATGCTAAAAACGTCACAAATGTGTGACGGCGTCACACAGCGGTTGTTGTTTGTGTGTGTGTGTTAAAGCTGTATCTTTTAGTTATGGTCTGTATTCTCAGAATATAAAAATAGGCTTTGATGAAATGTTTTCAGACGTGAGAGACCGTTTAATTGAGCTGGAAAGAATAACCATTACAGTATGTATTGTTATCCATATGAATGACTTCGTAATATAGTTATATTTTGATATTAGTATCTAAACAGCACTGCAGTGCAGTTTTTCCGCACTAAATTAAATTTGCACTTTATTTATATGTTGGAAAGAACAACTAGTGCTTTATCGTGTCATAAAAATGTATTTGAAGGATTGTGATCTTATGTTTTTGTGATATGACCCACACCTAGCTATAGATAATATTAAAATGATCAACTAATGTATGTCAGTGGATACGTTCACAACAAAAGAGACCATTTCAATTCTCATTAGTGATGTATTTACATCAAATATGTACGTTGGGGAACAGGTGCAGGCTTCGTTAGGCTGGAACAGTGTTTTTACCCTTAATCTGCTCTGGGTTTTGTGTAACACTTTCTCAGCTGACATCGTATTTCACCTCTGCTGGACGTCTCTCTTTCCTGACAGACGGCACCTTGGGGAATACAAAACAGCCCAGAGAGAGCTTTAAATGTCAGAGCTGGACACAAAGGAA
>JBBJLS010000039.1:4947143-4954643 GCA_037577275.1 Bryconaethiops microstoma | reverse complement strand
TCCGAGAGGCTCTGTGTTCCCCCATCTGGCCACTTTTTGTAGCCCTCATGGCACTTATCATTCAGGGTAGACCTACTGAAAACTGTTCTACTATTGTTCAGCAAAGTTAAAGCGGCGACATCGGCAGGTCTGAAAGACCCCCTCATCCTCATCGCTTAACCAGAAATAATGAGGACTGAACTCTGGGAACCTGATGTAGCGCTCCCTGTCTGTCTTTTACTCTGTCTGTCTTTCTCTCTAGAGGAGTTGAAGGAGAAGCTGCAGGAGTTTGTGGAGGAGACGAACACGAAGCGTCCAGGCTTCATTAAGGTGGTGCGCCACAGTAAGCAGGAGGGATTGATTCGCTCCCGCGTGAGCGGCTGGAGGGCCGCCACCGCTCCGGTGGTGGCCCTGTTCGACGCCCACGTCGAGTTCAACACTGGCTGGTGGGTGATATTACACTCTCACAGAAGTCATTCGTGGTTTAGAAGGTTGCGGGGGACAAATACGGAATAGATAATGAACGGACATTTTTCATAACGTGTCTCGATGTATTCATCGTTAGGTCGCGTGTTTGTCCGCAAGACTGTATAATTGCGTGTTATGTCAGGTGAGCTGAAGCCTGAAAAGATGAAACACCTGAGCTGACACTTACAATCAGAGCATTCTCTTTGATCCAAAGAATAGATCCAGGTGTTCCTCTTTGAAGACAAAGCATAGTTCAGTCTTTCCCAGCACCCCCCCCCATCCAGTCCTCCTTATCATTACAGGCTATCTGACTCACATACCACATTCCATAGCTCACGCAGGCTACCACAGTTAGTCTATTAACCATCTGACCCAGATATGTCAGTGCAGTATGAACAACATCCAAAATCTTTTTGACTTTAATCTACTTTCACGTGATTCTAAACCTCTGCCCTACAGATCAAGTCCACTGGAATCCCTAGGTCTATCATTTAGAGTTTAATGTTAAACTGCTTCACTAGCTTGGGTGCTTAATCGGACGTTTAGCTGACACGTACTTTACACGTCTCGCGTTCAGTAAACATGTTTAGTTTTCATTCTCTAATATGTGTTTCTAATAAAACTTGCCTCAATTGCATTTTGTCTTTGGCTTCAGGGCAGAACCCATTCTCCAGAGGATCAAGGAGGACAGAACCCGCATCATATCACCGTCATTTGACAACATTAAATATGACACGTTTGAGGTGGAGGAGTACCCACTCTCTGCTCAGGGTTTCGACTGGGAGCTGTGGTGTCGATACCTGAACCCACCCAAGTCGTGGTGGAATCTGAACAACAGCACTGCTCCAATCAGGTAACATGGCTTACCTCAAATGCACTAACATTTACAACAGACTTTTTAACCCTTAGAGGTTACAGTTATTGCCAGTGATAAGTGTGGTGAATCTCAGTAATACGTGTTTCTCACTTGAAACTAACAGCAGCAAGTACAGTGACACGTAGGTGTTTGTACTTTGTGTTTTTGCATAGAAGAGGAGATGTTTTATTATCATTTGAATTTGGTGAGAAGATGTTGCTGTGCATAGTTTTTATGGAAAGAGGAATCATGCCACTACTTTTCGCCACTACTCAGAGAATGATGAAATATTCATTCCATAAAGGACTATGTAATTAAGTACACTAAATGGACAAAAGTATTGGGACGTCTGACCATTACAACAACAGGGACTTGAATGATGCAGAAAGGTTGAAGATTAAGAGGACTACAGTGCACCCCTTCAAAATTCAGCCTCTGAATATAGGATTCAGTTCATGCAGTGCATGAGAGTGGCTCATTAACAGTGCGTGCTGTATTATAAAAAGGTTACGGAGTTTGTTTTTAAACAGGATTTGAAAAAAAGACCACTCATTAGATGTAGGTAAAGAAGTAAAAATGTAAAGAAGACTGAGTATATAGCTCATAGCATATATTTCCCTGAAGACTGAAGAATATACATATGAAAAGCTCAAATCTATTTTATACACATATACACTACATGGACAAAAGTATTGGGACACCTACCTTTACACCAACAGGGACTTTGCATTCAAACCCATATATTTTAATATGAAGTCGGTCCCCCTTTGCAGCTCTAACAGCTTCCACTCTTCTTGGAAGAATTTCCACAAGATTTTGGAGTTTCTGTGGGAATCTGTGTCCATTTATTCTGTAGAGAATTTATGAGGTCAGACACCGACGTTGGACGAGAAGGTCTGAAGGTCAGTCACACAAAAACTGATCCGGCCACGTCTTTATGGAGCTCGCTTTGTGCGCTTGTGCAGTCATGCTGGGATAGAAAAGGTTCTTCCCCAAACTGTGTCCACAAAGCTGGAGGCATGGAGTTGTCCAAAATGTCTTGGTCTTCTGAATTATTAAGACTGACCTTCACTGGAAGTAAGGCGCCTAGTCAAAACCCTGAAAAAGAGGTGTGTCCCAATACTTTTGTCCATGTAGCGTACGACTAAATTTAACATTGGGGTTCGTGTCTGGTTTGTGTGTGTGACTGTGTGTGTTTCTTGCAGGTGTGGCAGTGCGGTGGCAGCGTGGAGGTGTTGCCCTGTGCCCGTATCGCCCATATTGAGCGCGCTCATAAGCCTTACACAGAAGACTTAACTGTACACGTGCGCCGCAACGCCCTCAGAATGGCGGAAGTGTGGATGGACGAGTTCAAGAGCCACGTTTACATGGCCTGGAACATTCCACAGGAGGTGAGAGCTTCGAGTTGTGTTCATTTGCAATGTATGAATGCAGCTTTGATGTAATAATGCTAAAGTGATGGTAGTAGGTGGTGCACTGATTGAACCCTTTAACGCTTGGAACCGGCTCTGATCACTTGTGTGTCTTAATGACCCAGGTAAGCCTCATTTAACATCTGGATTTGTGTATATTTGCGTATGTTAAGGTGTATATGTTTAAATTGTGCTGCGTCAGGCTCTCAGGCGGCTGTCCGGTGCAGATCTGAGCTACAGTGAGTTTACGGGTTTAGGCGATTAGACGTCTGTAATGAGTTCCAAGCAGATGTTTATTTTCTCCCGGTTTGAACCGCGCTGTAATGTGTAGAGTTCTGTGCTGTCTAATCCATCCCAGAACTCTTTAATCTCCTGTGTCATTGTGCGCTGCAGGGACAGATCTGATTAGAAAAGTGTGGGGAGAAACAATTAGGCTGCGTGGAGCAATACATGTGTTGTTATTGTCTGTTAGGCAGCCATTACTTCATTTGTAGCTCCCCAGCGCCGCTCTCGTCCTCAAGCCACTCATTCCATATTCAGGAGTCTCGGCCCGGATCATGCATTTATCATCCAGACAGCAATTAAGATAATTTGGGGTGGGAACGGAAGGCGCAGTCAGATCGCTGCGGATTGCCTGGCCGGAGATTTCCTGGGAGAGGAGTAGAAAGTATATGGCAGGGGATGTGGGGGGCAGGAAGCTTGGCTGCTCTCAGCACTTTGAATTACATGAGATGAGACAAGGCCTCATATTCCAGTCCCGGCGGCGTGAAGGTCGTTGTTCTTTGTCGAAGCGCACCACGGCACTGAGAGCTGGCGTCATGAGGTTCATGAGTTCAGCCACGCCAACTGAGCTTATGGAAAGCTGAAGTGGATGAATTGGGTCCCAGTGCTTGGAATAGTGTTCGTTCACTGGTATCTAGCCTATAGTGCTTGTAGAAGGCATGGACCGAGGGTCAGTCGGACCATATGGACATCACAACAGGTGGGTAAAGTAATGGCAACGGAAGCTTATCAAATGAAAGGCGACCGAAGGAAAGAGAAAATCGCCAAATTAAGTGACAGGGATGTGAAGAGACCCGTTTCAGCGTGACCCACGGTGCAATCTGATTTCAGCCCTGCAGATGGGCTCTGCTTCGACCTTCATTAGGAACTCCATTACACTTCGTATTCTGGAGTGCCAGCCTGCTTTTCACTTTAATGTAGATTCCACTCTTATTAGAGGGCTACGGTTAATGGAATTGCATTAAAATAAAAGAGACTTATCACCTTCTCTTTCCACCTTTGTGTGTGCGCGGGCAGGATTCAGGCATAGACATCGGAGACATCTCGGAAAGAAAATCCCTGAGGAAAAGGCTACAGTGTAAGACGTTCCGGTGGTATCTGGTGAACATCTACCCTGAAATGAGAATGTATACAGACATCATCGCCTACGGAGTGGTGAGTGATCACAACTTTCACATTCTTTCTCCACCAAGAAGCCACTCAGGAGTGAGAGATGTTTTTTATAACTGATTTAGGTTCCAAGACTAAACAAAGACTCCACAGCTCAGTAAGAGGGTAATATAATTGCCGATCAGTGATAATTGAGAAATAATTTGATTCTGATAATTGACAGGCAATAAAGTTGGTAAAGAAAATTGATAGAGTACCCAATTAAAATTCAAACAACTTTCCAAATGATGTTAAATAATATGGACAAGGTGGTGTTTAATTATTTTTCGCTGTATTGACCCAGTTTAAGGGTACTTAAGGGTTTCCCACGGTTATGTAGTTGAATTCTAGAGTGTTTGAATAACAGAAGACTCAATATTTGAGGTGGGCCGTGTGGTGGTGGTGGGACGTGTGGTGGTGGTGGAGCCTAGTGGTTAGGATACTTGCCTCTGGACCAAGAGGTTGTGGGTTCGAATCCTACCTTCAGCACCACCACTGGGTTCCTGAGTAAGATCCTTAACCCCAAGCAGCTCCAGGGAGACTGCCCCCTGTAGTTAGGGATGAAAGTGTCTGCCTCTGTAAGTCATGTTTAGTGGACTGAAGATTCCCATGACACAGAGAATCACTGAAAGGAAAGAAACAGTCATGTACCAACACCAGCTGGATTTTATGAATGCATTTGCAGTAACAAATTTCACCCAAAGGAGCTGCGTTGTTCAGTACAATAAAATTGTCACCATATTAGTTTAAAAGACATTTTGGGGAGGTAGATTGATTAGAGATGGTTCACAGTGTAACTGATAATCACCATTTTTAAAATGCAAATACAGTCGACCCCCGACATTTGCAGGGGTTACGTTCCAAGGGCACCCGCGAATTATTTTTTAAAAAATGCCTAAAAACGCTTATTTTTATAGTGTTAACCCTAAATATGCCCCCAAATATGCTTCCAAAATACTTTAATTTCATGTTTAACTCAACTTAATACATTACCCTGAAAGAAAATGTAACGATGAAGCCGTATCAGCACTGTACACTTTGCACTGAACTCCCGCAGTGCTAGAATGTAAATACCTGCTGAACTTCTCTGTGTGTGTCTCTACCCTTCTGTGCCCAAAGGCGTGAGAGTGCGGGAGCCCTCCGCACCTTTAGAACTCCGTGAGGAGTGGAGCTCGTCACCGGTCTTCGTTTTGAACTGCTCTCCAGAAGTTCTGGAGCAGAACCTCAGTTTCAGTACAGTGAACGCGTGCGTCCGCGAGGCGTTTTCAATGAAAAACTTTTCTACCAATCTCTAGGTGCTTGTTGTGCGTCCTTATTCTCACACCGCCGCCATGACAGCTACTTTCAAACCTCCCGCCTCAGCGTCTCGAGATGCGCTGTCTTTGTGTTCTTTGGACAGTACCAAAAAATGTGTAGTTATATTTTATTTGGAAATGTAGCGGAATTTACGTTAATATTTATGTTGCAAAATTAGTCCATTTTGTATTGATCTTCAAAAAGTGCGCTTAACTTTACTTTACTTTACCATAAAGCGGTGGAAAGCCCTCACCATGCTTGCACCTTTTTGTCTGAGTGTATGTATGAGACTAGTATCGCCGCTGAGATGCTTTAAAGCCCCAGAGACAAAAGCGAATCCAGTTTGGTGCAGTGACAGTGACAGACAGAGCTGAAGCGTGTGTGTGTGTGTGTGTGTGTGTGTGTGTGTGTGTGTGTGTGTGTGTGTGTCGCTCGCCACCTCTAAAGCTGGTCCTCTGGCGGCTGAATAAGCCTCAGCTCTGCTTCTATGCACAGCGTCGTCCCTCAAAGGTGGAACTCGGGGGCAGCGCTTGCCACGTGTGACGTCCACTCCTTCTTCCATCTGAGACAACTAAATGGGATTTCCTGAACTGCCTGACAGAAGACCGTCTCCGTTTTCAGTGCGGGGCCGTTGGAGCGCGCCTCTGCTAGTTCAGATTCGCCATTCATGTCAAATCCCTACAAATCGTCTTCCGTGTTTTCCCCTCTCCCCTCCACAAAAACACTCACTCCCCTTTGCGGAGGTGGGCCGTTCATTTTCCGCTTGATTTCGTCTTATGTGTTGTCCTAGCCGGAATGAAAAGGTGGAGACAGTGTGGAAAATAGGTCAGCCTTATTAAAATTAATTCTGGGAGTGAAAGGTTCAGAAATAACTCTTGCCCTCATTACTCTACGGTCTGTCAATCAAACTAGTGTCTGGAAGCTGAACTTCGAGCAGTAAAATGCAAAGTGATAATCCACAAAATTCAGTGTCAGGAGTCGGAAAAGGAGTCGGTTAATGCAAACGTTATAACCAAGTATGTCTTTACTGTGAGCTGTGTTGCCTTATAGCAGCTTGTGATGAGTGTTTCTGTGAACACAGTACTCGTACAGTGTTCCCCAGCGAAGTCGTGGTTCAGAGATTTTTCTTAGAACCAAACTGATAATTATTCGCTTAATATATAATTTTTCATGCATTTTACTGCTAAATCATTACGAGAAATATAACTGACTATAATTCAGCTAAATTTCCATATAATATATAACCGTATAACTTTTTTAGTATTGTCGAGAGAACACACAGCAACCGTGTATTTCGTTTAAGGGTAACACATTACGCTGAGTTTAAAATGAAATTGAAGTGTTTCGGGGGCATGTTTGGAGGCATGTTTAGGGTTTAGACTATAAAAAAGGCATTTTTCTTTACCACATCCCAAATTCACGGTTTTTCACAATTGTAACGTAATCCCCGTGAATTTCGAGGGTCAACTGTATTTGGACCTATTATTCAGGTCCTGGTGTGTCCTTCTTTAAACACTGTTTAGTAAAGCTGTGGAGATGTAGGCTGTGCTCACACTAGGCCTTGTACTGTGGCCGAGCACAGTTGTGCCCCCTCCCCGCTCTCCTGCCGGACCCACGCGTGCTTACGTCATCGCATCAGTCGCTGCTTTATCCTTTTTTCCAGCGCGCTGCCAGTTTTATGGAGTGCATCCTGTAACTTTAGATACTGAACCCACAGTTTTTCAGCTTGTCATGACATTGTTCTTTGGTATCCACAAGCCTTTCGATAGTCGTTAATTTTCCAAAATATCTCGAGTTCTTGTGTGTTGGTCCCAGTTGTTCCTTGTGTTAGAAGAGGGCATTTGGCTGACGCTCTTAATCAGAGTAACATACAGTCATTAGTTACAGAGACAGTCTCACTGTCATTAGTTACAGAGACAGTATCACTGTCATTAGTTACAAAGACAGTCTCACAGTCATTAGTTACAGAGACAGTATCACTGTCATTAGTTACAGAGACAGTCTTACAGTCATTAGTTACAGAGACAGTCTTACAGTCATTAGTTACAGAGACAGTCT
>JBBJLS010000039.1:4901009-4915764 GCA_037577275.1 Bryconaethiops microstoma | reverse complement strand
TCTCTCTCTCTCTCTCTCTCTCTCTCTCTCTCTCTCTCTCTCTCTCTCTCTCTCTCTCTCTCTCTCTCTCATTAACACATCAGTCTCATACTCTGAAGGTTGTGATTTCGATCCTCACACGTGGCAGAACGAGATTTTAAAATCACACAGAGGCCCAATAATCACTCTCTCTTCTTTGGGTTAGTTTCTCTCTTTCTCTCTCCGTAATTAGTGTTAGTCTCTCTCTCTCGTTTGTCACTCTGTCTGTAGTTAGTGTTAGTCAGTCAGGTTCTCTCTCTCTGTTATTAGCATTAGCCGGTGCCTCGTTAGCGCAGTAGGTAACACTAACTACAGAGAGAGAGACTAACACTAACGAGAGAAACTAACACTAGTTACAGAGAAAGACTAATACTAACCAGACATAGAGAGAGAGAGACACTAACACTAATTACAGAGAGAGAGAGAGAGACTAAACCTAAACAGAGAAAGCTATTTTTGGGCCTCTGTGTGGTTTTAAAAGCACAACCTGCCCCGTGTGAGGATCAAACTCATGAACTTTGGATTATGAGATTGACACGCTACCTACTGTGCTAACAAGGCATTTACTAGTTTTAATAACAGAGAGAGAGAGAGACTGACTGACACACACTAACTCTATGGAGAGAGACTAACGAGAGAGAGACTTTTCTTACACTAACTACAGGGAGAGAGACTAACTAACGAGAGAGAGAGACTGACATTAACTAGAGAGAGTAACGAGAAAGACTAACATTAATTACAGAGAGAGAGACACTAATAGAAGAGAATAAGACTAATTACAGAGAGAGACTAATACTAACCAGACGTAGAGAGAGAGAGACGCTAACCCGAACCAGTGAGAGAGAGATTTGGGCTGCTGTGCAGTTTTAAAATCACAACCTGCCCCGTCTGAGGATCAAACTCACGACCTTCAGATTATGAGACTGATGTGCTACCAACTACGTTAACATTGCTAATGCTCAAAACAGAGAGACTGACTAACACTAACTACAGGAAGAGAGACTAACACTAACTACAGTGACAATAACCCAAAGCAAAGAGAGAGATTATTGAGCCTCTGTGTGGTTTTAAAATGTCTGCCCCGTGTGAGGATCGAACTCACGACCTACTGCGCTAACAAGGCACTTGCTAATAATAATACAGAGACTGACTAACACTAACTAGAGAGAGAGAGAGAGAGAGAGAGAGAAAGAGAGAGAGAGAGAGAGAGACTAACACTAATTACAAAGAGAGAGACTCTCTAATTAGTGTTTGTTTCTCTTATTACTGTTTGTCTCTCTCTCATTGGCATAGTCCCTCTGTAGTTAGTGTTAGTCTGTCTCTCTCTCGTTAGTCTTTATATGTAATTAGTGTTAGTTTCTCTCGTTACTGTTAGTCTCACTCTCTCTCGTTAGTAAGCCTCACTCTGTAGTTAGTGTTAGTGTCTCTCTCTGTAGTTAGTGTTAGTCTGTCTGTCTGTCTCGCTCTGTTTATAGTCTCTCTTTCTTTCTCTCTCTGTTATTAGCATTAGTAGGTGCTTCCTTAGCGCGTAGCCCGATCTCACGTTTTTTCATGCAGCCATCATGATATACAATGTAATCAAAATACGTGCTGCAATCACGCTTTAGGGCTTTTTTTGTGCTAGGACAACGCTTCACTACCCTATGTATTTTCATGCGCAGTGCTTAACATCGCCAGTATCTGTGCTAACTGGTGACTGTTTGGGTTAGGGTTAGCATTAGGATTAGGGACTTTCCCCGTCGCACAGCATTTCAACCTGTTTCAACCGCTTTGGAAAGAAAAATGATAAGGAATCAACTAATTATTTCTCTCCTACTGTCCCTCAGTCACCAGTTAGCGCTGATACTGGCGATGTTACGTAGTGCACATTAAAATACATAAAATTGTCCTAGCATGAAAAAGTGAAGCTT
Organism: Bryconaethiops microstoma; assembly: GCA_037577275.1. Lineage (NCBI taxonomy): Eukaryota > Metazoa > Chordata > Actinopteri > Characiformes > Alestidae > Bryconaethiops > Bryconaethiops microstoma. The sequence continues at coordinate 4,913,836 of JBBJLS010000039.1, read as the reverse complement.
TGTCCTAGCACGAAAAAAAGCCCTAAAGCGTGATCGCAGTACGTATTTTGATTACATTGTATATGGTGATGATTTCCCGAAAACTTGTGAGACAGGGCTCGTGGTGCGGCAGTCTCATAATCTGAAAGTCGTGAGTTCGGTCCTCCCATGGGGCAGGCCGAGATTTTAAAACCACGCAGAGACCCAATAATCACTCTCTCAGCTTTGGGTTAGTCTCTGTCTCTCTCTCTCTCTCTGTCTCTGTAATTAGTGTTAGTGTATCTGTTTAGGGTCAGTTTCTTTCTTATTAGTGTCTCTCTGTAATTAGTGTTAGTCTCTCTCTCTCGTTACTGTTAATCTGTCTCTGCAGTTCCTGTTAATGTCTCTCGTTAGTCTCGCTCTCGTTGGTGTTAGTCTTTCTCTCTCTTTGTTCTCTTTCTATGTCTCTTAGTTGTTTGTCTCTCTTTCTCTGGTTTTAGTCTCTCTCTCACTCTCACTCTATAATTAGCATTAGCAGGAACAGTTCTGGGGGTTCCACTGGTATGAACAAGAAATCCATCCAGGTGTGAGCTGTGATAGGCCAGTCTAAAGATGACAAGGTAACAAACAAGGACCTGAGCACCATCCCAAGGAGAAATGTATTGTAGAGGACTTTGTATACTTTTGTATTGAATAACTGCTTAGTTCTCAAAGGAGCAGTCTTAAGGGCATATACTTGTAGTATTGTATAGCAGCTTGTGTGGCTGGGATTCCACTTCCATAATAAAATGTGAGCCAGTCATACTGAGAAGCAAGGAGACCTGGGAGTCAGAGAGTGAGAGGGAAAGGACACACAATGTTATTAAAAGCCGCGAGAATATCACCAATCACCACAGGAGCAGGAATGGGGGAAAATAGAAGAGGATCAAGCACTTTTGGCACATTGAATGGTGCTGATGTAGGTCATTTCCACTGTCACCTGATAAGGATGCCCCTCCAACTTAACCCACCGTCACATAGAGCCACAGATTAGTTAGGACGGAAAACAGGATCTTGACAAGTTGTTTATTGAGTGTAAAAGCTCTCTGTAGTTAGTGTGTCTCTCTCTCTGTAGTTAGTGTTAGTCTGTCTCTCTGCTTTTAGTCTCGCTCTCTGTAGCTAGTGTTAGTCTGTCTCTTTGTCTCTGTTTTTAGTCTCTCTGTAGTTAGTGTTAGTCTGTCTCTCTGTTTTTAGTCTCTCTCTCTCTCTCTCTCTCTCTCACTCACTGTTGTCAGCTCTTTAGCGCAGTAGGTAGCGCATCAGTCTCATAGTCTGACGGTTGTGAGTTTGATCCTCACACAGGGCAGGTTGTGGTTTTAAAACCACACAGAGGCCCAATAATCACACTCTTTGCTTCAGGTTAGTCTCTCACTCTCTCTGTAATTAATGTTAGTGTGTCTCTCTGTAGTTAGTGTTAGTCTGTCTCTTGCTCTGTTTTTAGTCTCTCTCTGTCTATAATCCCTATCTGATAAGGATGCCCCTCCAGGTAGAACTTATCCCACTTTTACATAGAGCCACAGGATCTTGATAAGTAGCATCTTGATAAGTAGTTTATTGAGTGTAAAAGGCTGGAAAGAAGAATCTAACCCACTGACTGTTTGTCTGATCTTGGGACATCTTTTGAATGGGTAGTTCCTTGGTTGTCTTGAATGAAGACAATCCTTTTTGTTATGTTAGTAACCCGTTTGCAATGAATGTGATGAAGGGAAGCAGGTCATGGGAGATAGCCTGGATCCTTGAGGATAGACTGGTCTGGGGGGGGGGAGTTGACTGATGTGAGTAAAGAAAAGGAAAAAAAAAAGAAAATATTAAGAGAACTGGTCACACCTTCTTCTAAAAGAAAGTGGCTAGATTGTCTGTTTTTAGAGAAGTAGGTAGGTTGGATAAACATGGATTGAAGAGGTCAGAGAAAAAAGTGGACCCTAAAGTGATGACATAAGATCTGATTAGTCAGAATATGATGAGGAAACAGGCAGCAGTCTTAGAATCCAGGTCACTATCAAGCTCTCTACACTCTCTTTTCAGTATTGGCTCTGGTATTGTAATTGCTAGTCCTGACCTTTCAATACATACCTAAATTATACCTGTTACACTCTAACAATACAGGCCGTGTCAAGATGTACAAAAGCCGTTTGAATCACAAAAGTTTCCCATCGTAAAACTAGTTGCCTCTATGTCCCAGTTGCATTGAATACAGATTAAGTGGAAATATATGTCTAATGATCATATTAAATAATGTTACACCCCATCTGCAGAGGTTTTCAAGGCACATTGCTATAACAACATTTGGAGCTTTGACCTTATGTTTATATTCTTTATACTTCTAGCCTAATGGACTAAGAGTCACGTTAGTATGCAAAATATGATGAACATGCCTCATATCAAGCCTGGCTATTCTGGAATTGCTACCAATTTTTTAAAAAGCATTTTGTCAAAGGCAAATAATTTTGGGTTTTCTTTAATGATATTTTTATGGTACTTTATTAGCAAAAGAAGAAAAAGGAATGCTGTTTTATTTACTAAACTATTAAATTCCATCTTGTTTTTTAAAAGTTTTTTAAAAATTATTATTATTATTATTTAAGTCTTTTTTCTGCTTCTCATTCTATTGTGGGTCAATTAATACAATACACATACAGATATATAGGCTTCTAAATGGTTCTATGCCTGGATGCAGGCATAGAACCTTTAACTGGAGTATGAATAGGGTTTAAAATGTAAAAAGGTTGCACATACTGCAAAAAATGCTTCTTTAAAGAACACTGGATGGAAAGTTTTTTTAGGAACTAAAATGATTTGTCTATGGCATCATTTTGGATTTTTTGGCTTATACAGTATATGCGGTTCAGCTTCAGTCTCTTGCGGATTTTTTCTGAGAACCGATCTAATAATTGTTTGTGGAAACTCCAGCTCAATCGCAGAAACCGCAGATATCCTCTGTATTTTTTTTGCTTTTGTGATGTCCGGGCCTAGCAAGGCAGTCAGACACCTGAACGGAATGAACCTCCGCTGCTCAGCGCCGCTCCAAACATAAACAACCAGCACGAGGACGAGGGGATGTGGCAGACGAGGCCCGGACGTCACAGCTTTTTTCGTGGCAATATATAATTTTTCATGCATTTTAGTGCTAAATTATTAAGAAAAATATAATTTACTAATTTTGTGACATAAATATTAACGTAAACTCAGCTACATTTCCATATAAAATATAACTACACATTTTTCGGTACCGTCCAGAGAACACAAAGAAAGGTGTCTTGGGAGGTGAAATACCGCAGCACTCAGAGGCGGGAGGTTTGAAAGTAGCCAATCCAAGAACGTTATTTATTTCTGCCCTTTAATGAAGCAGTAGTCCAGAATTACTCCCGTGGAGCGTCTTGAGTGTTCTTGTATTTTTCGTTTTGTTCTTCTTAATTTTTATTATATGTATACAGATAAACACTGGAGTGTCCTTAGCAGACATTGGCAAAACTGTAATACTGTAATAGATAATTATACATTGTTCACAGTAATGTTATACCCCTAAAAAAATTTTGAACCAGAATATTGCACACAAAAAAAAAATACTGCACAGAAAAAAAATATTGCACACAAAAGAAAAATACTGCACAGAAAAAAAATATTGCACACAAAAGAAACTTCCCCTAATCAGTCCATGTGTGTTTGTGTGGTCAGCTGCAAGATGTTGGCTGTAAAGTCGGACAGCAGCTGGAAGTAAAGACCTGTGGAATCTCTCCTTCCCACATTGGGAATCTTTATGTGGATTTTATTTCAACATATATGTTCTTCAAATTAGTCTTATTTACTCTGACTTTACAAAAAGTCAGTTTACGCTGATGTGGAGATGGGAAATAAATGATGGAAATGATCATTTGTTGCTTTGGTTCTATAAAAACTAATCACTAAGATAATTTCCTGTCCACGTCTCTACTTATGGGAGGGGGCTTACATCTGGCAGGGTTTACTCCAGACATTTCAAATTTGCCAGTCAAGAAAATCCCACGTGTGCATTTTGATATCTTTACCAGTGCAGTTAAAGTGGACCTCCGCTATGACAAAACTAGTGAAAACACATGTTTAATCCATCCATAAGTTGCACAGGCACTGAACCCTTAAAAAGCAAGCGGCATGGATCCGTGCCAGCAGTGCGACAAATGCTAAATTGTCTTCATACAGCAAAACTCCTTAAATGGAAGTTCTCCCAGTTTGTGTTGATGGTCAAGGTGTCAAGACGTCATGCTGAGCTTTGTTTGGTGTTCCTATGTCATGCAGAACCAAAGTTATTATAATTTCAAAAAACGTAATAATAATAATAACCACTACTGGGGATTTAATAACAGCATCACTTACAAATGCCCACAAAGAACTAAAATGCTCAGATATTTTTAATTTTAGGTCTTAGAAACAAACGGAAAAAACACAAAATCTCTGAACTTGGGAGAACTTTCAGAATAGTCTCCGCCCACAAGTGGGTGGGGAAAACCCATAGAGAGAGGGGGTCCGGAGAGCGGCCGAGAGAACAAGCAGCAAACGGCGAGTGTGTAGGAGAACAAACACCGGTTCTAGACTGTTTTACACTGTTTATATTTGTTTAAATTGGATTTTATATTTGTTTAAATTGGATTTTACGACAATCTTTATTTATCCCGATAAAGATTGTCGTTCCTTCCTCTCTGGGTCGACCTGAGGAGGATTTTACTAATAAATGTTCTAAAGATTAAAAAAAGTCAACTACAACATTTCAGCACCATTTACATGATGTTGTGTCTTACAGTTTTTTGCTTTAGATAATTCTGCAGTCTCAATGTTTTTAACTGACCCAATTTTAAATGTTTGTGCAGGACAACTGAGACGCAGATATAAAAGAGTAAAATGAATTACACTTGTATTTTTTTAGTTACAGCCTGACAATATTAGCAACAAAACCTTTGTAGTGAAACAGTGATGTGCACTGTTGGTCAAGAGCATGAAAAGTGATTCAATATAATTATTTCTTTCTTTAAAATAAGGTTACAGTGGATTTCAAATACGGTTTTAAAAATATGGCCAACGTGAAAACGTGAACTTGAAAGTCACTATCAGACTAATTGAGATAACGTGTTCACACATTGGAACGAGAATCCTTTTCGATGGATCAAGATGCTAAAAAGATGACTTTGCAACAGTGCAGAATTTTCCCACGACAACATACCAGGACTCTGAAGTGAAATAAAAAGTACACTAACCTGAATGGTCTTTGTCAATGATGTTGAAGATTATCTCAAGGTCAGTTCGATACCTATACAGAGTTTCAGCTAAGTTTGGAGACACCTGCAAGTGACAAAGACAAAGAAGTAAACAAATAAATGAATGTTTGATAGCTTTCTTAAAGAATGTTGCTCCACTTTGATGGGTAACGTGAAAAGAGGAGCATTGGGTGACCTGAGGGATAGGCTGTCCAGTGCTGATGTTTTCAAAACTAGACTCATATTCAACGTTTCCATCAGACGCCAGCCGGACAAGACGTGGTCGCAGAGTTCTCCATGGCAGATCCAACCTCAGCACAGACTCTAAAACCTGAGCCCATTCATTGATTGAGATCAGACCTGTGAAAGAGAGAAGGACAGAGAAAGAGGAAATAAGTGAAAGTAACTAGATTCAATAGTTTGACCAGGTTTGGAGTTTTTTTTGAATGAATATTACCTGTTTTGTTAACGTCATACTGCTGAAAGGCTGCCATGAGTTCAGAGCGATGGGCAAACTGCTTCTCCTGCAGAGCCTTTAGAGCTGAGCCTTCTGCCACACTCACTCTGAAACACACACACACACACACACACGCACACACATATATATATATATACACTATATGGGCAAAAATATAGTGCACCTGTGGCAATCGTAATGCTTCAGCAGACCAATTCGGACAACACCATGCTTCCAACTTTGAAAACACATTTCAGGGAAGTATATTTTCTATTCCAGCATGACTGTGTCTCAGTGCACAAAGCAGCTCCATAAAGTCATGACTGGATGAGTTCGGTTGTGGAAGAGCTTGACTGTCCCACACAGAGTCCTGACCTCAACCCCATCCAACACCTTTGGGAAGAACTGGAACAGAGATTGTGAGCCAGACCTTCCAACATCAGTGTCTGACCTCATAAATGCTCTACAGAGTGAATGGACACAAATTCCCACAGAAACTCCAAAATCTTGTGGAAAGTCTTCCAAGAAGAGTCTAAGCTGTAATAGGGGTGCTCCAACTCCATGTTAAAGTATATGTAATCGAATGCAGTGTCATTAAAGTCCCTGTTGGTGTAATGGTCAGGCGTCCCAATACTTTTGTCCATATTGTGTATGTAAATGAATTGGTGAGTTGCTGACACCACGGTGAAAAAGGTCTGTTTTTCCAGCTTGTTTTCCTAAAAGCGTATGCATTTCTAATAGAACTGGACTCACACATTAGCTTTAGGTCCCCAAGCCCACCACTCAGTGTCGCTGAGGGGGATATACAGCCCACCAGCAGTGATCTGTGATGCACTTGAACTGGTGTTCTCTGGAGTGATGGTATACCTCTTAGATTAATTGGAGTGGTGTTTGTGATCCGGAACATCAGTACTTGACCTCATTCATGCTCTCGTGGTCGATCACAGTCAAATCCACACAGCAATGTTCTAACATCTGGTGTAAAACCTTCCTAGAAGAGCAGAGCCTGTTACTGCAGAAAAGGGAGGAAAAAACTTCAGAAGAAATGTTGATGAGCTGGTATTTACAAACGTTCAAACATGTCGCTTGTGTGTATGGAACTCAAGTGACATCTCTTGGACCTATTTTAGAATTGCATCGCTCATCTAATGCTGTCAGATACCATTTAACACAGTGACACTTGAAACAGTTCTAAAATACACATAGTATTAAAGTAAAGTACAATGAGTTAAAGGGCGTCAAGTAATCTGTAACAGGTAGAACAGCAGTGTGGTTATAAAGGCTTTTAATTCTATACAATGAGTGGTGCATCGTTAATGTAATGTAACAACAGGAACTCAGCAGCATGAGTAGATTGTGTCCAGTTCTGCATAAATATCGTTAAATATTCAAAGATATTTATATATAGTGTAGTATAGTATAGTGTAGTATAGTATAGTATAGCATAGTACAATATAGTGTAGTATATTATAGTATAATGTAGTATAGTATCATGTAGTATAGTATAGTATAGTATAGTGTAGTGTAGTATAGTACAAAACAGTATCGTAAAGTATATTATAGTATAGCATAGTACAGTATAGTATAGTGTAGTATAGTATAGTGTAGTATAGTATAGCATAGTATAGTATAGTGTAGTATAGTATAGTGTAGTATAGTACAGAACAGTATCGTAAAGTATAGTATAGTGTAGTGTAGTATAGTATAGTGTAGTATAGTATAGTATAGTGTAGTTAAGTATAGTATAGTATAGTATAGTATAGTGTAGTATAGTACAGAACAGTATCGTAAAGTATAGTATAGTATAGTGTAGTATAGTATAGTATAGTATAGTGTAGCATAGTACAGAACAGTATCGTAAAGTATAGTATAGTATAGAATAGGATAATATAGAATAGAATAGGATAGTATTGCCCAGTATATGATGGGGCTTGTTAAAGTTGATTAAAAACTGTAAGCATTATGTGATTTTTAGTAATGATGTAGAAAACCAATATTAATATCTGCACAATATGGACACAGTTTTACATAGCAGAGGATTGAAGGCTCATTTAAAAGTGATCAGTGCACACGAGTAGCATAAAGAGTGCTGTAAGCACTGAAATATGATAGAAACATGAACGCCGAAGCATAACCATGTAAGTGCAAGTCTGTGGGTGGCAGCGGTGCAGAAGATTCTGGCTTCTGGTCCCAGACCTTCATGTTCTCCTCCTGTCTCGTGGGTTTCCACCAGGTGCTCTGCCGAACATCTGCAGATCACATACGAACCCTTTAGAGTTACAGGAGTTTTTTATGTGGAGTGTAAATACAACAAGAACTAATTGTGACAAAAAAAATCATAGAGTCGAAGTGTGTTTTAGGTGTTAAGTTACTTCATTCAGTGTTTATTTGTTTTGGCGAGACAAGCGCCACAAAGGCCGAGTCGGTCAGCAAATAAAGAGGTTGTGTGTGTGCACGCCTGTATGCGTGTGTCTGTGTGTGAAAGCATATTCTCAAACATATTTGAGTACAAATAAATAAAATTGCAAACCTTACTATAATGCATGGAACTGACTGAACATGAAGCTAAACATGAAACGGTTTTAAGCCTCCTTTGGACTTTTTTTGCATTTATAGTTTCAAAAATTCTTTAAAGTTATTTTCCAGTCTGTTTTAAGATGAACTTTACACGGTTTCCAAGCTGTTCTCTGTGAAAATGCCTAGAAAGTATGTTCTTTACTTTTTGAAATTTTTTTCTCTATTAGGCTCACAGCTAAAGAAGTGAACTTCAGAACGTGACAACTGAGGACATTAGAGTTCTTTAGTCAATCCATTTCTTTTTAACTGTGAGCCAATTATCCAGTTAGACATCTGATAATGTATTATTAAGCCAGTTCCTTAAGATGAATGTGGAAATTAATGACTGGAGTGTTGGCCCACATATGGTCCCTTCCTGTTGAGAATTAACTTCTATATGAAACGATATTTGTGGTGTGAAACGTCGTGTTCAGTGCTTGGAGAGGTGTGGAAGCACCACCTCCTATGATAGTGTGCCTGTCTCCCCAATCTGTCCAACAATGGTGGGATTCTCATTAACACCCACTCAGTGTCGTCAGGGCTGCAGGAGTAGGTGTTGCTCCAGCTGTGCACCGAATATTTTTCAGTTCTTCACCTGTTCGAGGTGTGAAAGCCAGACAATACCCTTAAAATATGCGCGAGCACTTTCCCGAGCGACTCCAAAAGGGTGTTTTTCCACGTGTTTCGTGATCAACTGCTTCGCATCTGACTAACAGAAGACCAGTGAAATGTTGCTACAGATTACTGCGGAACAGCATCACTGATGAAATCTGAGGTTATTGCATCATGAACGCTCGCAGGAGCACCAGTACCAGCGCCGGGACCTCTGGAGAGAAAATGAAGGGCTGTGTGCTGAGCAGATCTCCGTCGTTTCTCCAGCAGCACAGGCACATCCTGCCTTATTTGTATTTACAACAGCAGGAGGGCGGAGAGGGACTCATTAGGTTGGAGAGCAAGGCGCTGCTTCTCTGTCTCCAGGTGGCAGATTGCTACCATCAATATGTCTCTACCGAGGAAAAAGGAGCTTCGGCCCTTTCGGCTGGAGAGAAAGCGGATTTCTGACTCTGTGTGTTCACGTGTCGTTTTGAAAACCCCTGCACTGCCAAACCAGTAATGCACCTCATTTGTTTAGGTTTGTTTATTTCACATCATTGTGTTTATTCGTCAGGGGCCGTGTATTAAAACACATCCGTCGCAAATATGACTCTCTTCCAGCGACTGCACGTCAAATTCAGATTCTGTGCAGAAACTCCACAAATTTGCGGAGGAAACAACATTAGTGGAATTGGACTCCAACAGAGGGAGCCCTGGAGGTCGCCGAGGCCTTCCGAGGAAATGGAATGATTGCGGTAATGATAATGGGAGCTTTCAGTGTGGCGAGCTCCGCAGATCTACTCTTACCTCATTATTCAGCGGTGCTCGGAAACAGGAGGGTTAAACCCGTCCCAGTGCAATTTTAACTGTAACTTCTTCATAATATACTGGCAGATGTCAATTTATAAATGTGTACACACATACATACACTTATCTAGGTTTACGTATACGTATACATACATATATGTTTTCCAGCACACACGTCCATATTTATAGTTCTTGACATTGTGTGGTTGTATTGTGTACTTTTTATACTGTACTGTTGTTATAGTTTTGATTCTATCGCTTTTCCTTTTTGCTGCTCTTACCTTTGTACTGTCCACTTTCTGCCGTGACGACGCAAATGTCCAGCTCGCGGGACTAATGAAGGTTTCTCTTACGCTGACTGAGTGTCTGTGGCCAGAAGCAGCTGTCCCGTCTTCCCTCTTTCTCCAAGCACAGATAACAGACTTCCATTCTGTCTCTTTATTATTTCAAAAACTCAAAACAAAAGGCAGAACAAGCTTTTACGACCAAGGGAGAACGGGAAACACTCAGCTCAAGAGTTAGAATGATGGTGGACCGGCAACTCAGGCCTTTGCCACCCAAACCCAAACACAAACACTTCACTACACACAGTTGTCACATATAACGAAAACCCCTCACCCTTCATAATAAAAGTCCGAGCTCGACAAGCGGCCGCCGGCAGGGCGTGACGGTAGGCAGCATGCCAAGCAAGTGCTTTCTTGTAATTCTGTCCTTGATTGGTCCTCACAAAGTGCTAAATACATTCCCACAAGCACACACAGATGATAAAGCCTGTGCGCGAGCATTGGATATGAAGTCTTCACATGTTGTTTCAATTTTGAATGAAGGACCGCACAGCACTATCTCAGCCGTCATGTGTTTAATGTGTCCGGACGGCACGGCCGCGTCAGAGCTCTGGCGCTCATCTCTCCGCACCTTTCATCCTACAGCGGCTCTGATGAGTCGGAGCAGGACCGAGCACTTTAAACCCCCCAGGCTTAGCGTCCTCAGCTCCAACACGCCTTCATCCGTCTCAGAAACGACCGCCCGGGAGCTTTTACAAGGAAACGCCACTCATCTGTTTCAAACTGTGCATATATAAGAGCCTGTGTTGTACATTTAATTTGTGTTGCATCACCCCCTGAATTCTACTTGTAACACGTGAGTATTATTATGTACCAGACAATTATTTTCATGTTATTCTAACTGCCCTGCGGTGCGCCGGCGCCGGGGCCAGGCTGAGTCCCGGCCTCGCACCCGTAGACCCCGGGATAGGCTCCGGACGCCTGGGACCCTAGTAAGGATTAAGCAGTTGCAGAAAATGAATGAATGAATGAATGAATGAATGAATGAATGAATGTTATTCTAACTGTTAGCAGTTCAAACCCCCAACCCTGGAGTTGTGAGGTAACAGTGCCCCCCACTGGGGGCCGCCGGTGCTACATTTGAAACCTTCAACAATGTTTACAAAGTACGTCAAGCTCTTTTTTTAAAAACAAGCAAGGAAAACTCATTTTTATTAAATAGGCCCTTAAGGTTTGAACAGTCAAGCATAGTTAGAGGAGCTAATAATCACATATTTGGCAAAAAAAAGGGTGTGAAGTGATACATTAGTAGAGGAATTGGCTTAAAGAAATATGGAAAACATGAAAGAACCTTTTGTGGACTCAGGTTTGAAGAAACATGTTGTACAGCAGCTAATGTGCCAGAGGCCCAATAAAATACCCTGAAGGTTCATTTTCTATCTCCAAACAGCAGAGGGGACTTCCACACACCCCACGCACGGCTGGTCGCTCCTCAGTCAAAACAAACACACGTGTGATATGTGTAATGTGCAGAGTTTGCCGGAGCTTTTTTTTTTTTTTTCTTTCACCTCCTCCCGCTTACTGTGAAAGTTTAAGCTAATTATCATTGCTAACGGGTTTGGCTTAATTATTTGAAAGTTAATGGGTTTTAAATTGCCCTTATCTGTTGAATTTTTAATTTGGAACTGGAATTTCTATTAGCCTGGGAGGAGAGGAGAAAAACACACTTCCACGCAGTTTCCAGCACACAGTGTGAGCTGCAGATCAGAACTCAGCCAGTAGCTGAGGAGGACCAACCTGACCAAGGTCTGCACGAAGCTCCGCATTTATTCCTCATCCAGATTCAGAACCAGAGCTAAGAACGCTCCGAAACCGTTGAAGGTGAAGACGTCGTTTCTGAGAGCGTCTGATTTTTCCATCCTTGGACTCGGCCGAAGAAGCGCTGCGCTGGAAAACAACGGCTTTATTATACTTGTGCTATAATTAAACAGGAGGATCATGACAGATCTGAATGGATTTATACGCAGGATGTAATTAACAACAAGTGATAATAAGCCTTCTGACAGTACACACACACACACACACACACACACACACACACACGCACTCTCATATGCAAAAATGCAGCTCTTTAGATGCGATTAAACAAGCTTTTTCCTGCCTGCAGCTATAATTATAAGAAATACATTAAATACAGGTCACAGGCGATTTGAAGCTTAGAGCCACAGAACATAAATCAACAGGATGTGTGGCGGTTGGATTCCTTTTGCATTGTCATTACGGCTCCGGGTGTCGCTTCGGCGGCTTCTGTTGTGTATAATTTAATTACAGTGCTTGGAATGCAGATTTTCTGTGGCTCTGGAGTTCCATGTGTGGAGAATAGAGAGCAGAGCTTCGTGATGGTCTCGCAGGAACAGTGTGGTGGAGGAGGAGGAGGAGGAGGAGGAGGAGGAGGAGGAGGGAGGCCTGGTTTGAGTCCAGCCGCGTGGAACAGAACAGGTCAGCCCGAGCAGAAACTTTCTGACTCACAATCTGACGGCATCCTGCTTCTAGCAGCGGGTTTCACTGAGCTTTCAATGTTTGAATGGCTCTTTTTCTTCCGTTTGATTTTTTGTACCAACACACCTTCTCTCTCTTCCCTCACGGACACACACAAACACACGCTCACCTAAAAGAGCTTCCACTCGTGAGGGGTTGTTTCTCTTGACCTCTGTAGATGTTTGATGTGGTATTTCGGTGCTAAATCTAACCCGACTTTAACCTCAAAACACTGATACTGTACCTCTGACTTTTTTGCTGCTGCCTATGAACTATTGATGGGCGGGTCAACGTCTCTCTGTCTCTCTCTCTCTCTCTCTCTCTCTCTCTCTCTCTCTCTGTCTCTCTCTCTCTCTCTCTCTCTCTCTC
>JBBJLS010000039.1:4874921-4892944 GCA_037577275.1 Bryconaethiops microstoma | reverse complement strand
GATATATTTATAAACACATTTTATTAGATATATATATATATATATATATATATATATATATGTAATATAATCTTAGGTATAATCATACTTAATATGTTTCTATATAATTCAACCATTGAGATGTAAACAAAGTATTTCAGTGTTTTACAGAAGAAGTGTAAAAGACAACACAAATGTCACCATTTTATTCACTAAAGCATTCTTAAATGACTAGTGAACCTACCTGTGTCTTCTGAGTTCTTATATGTAATCGTAAAATAATTTTTTTGGGGGACTACTTTGCCACACAACACCCCGGATGTACCCTTCCACCATAAATACATTTTAAAAATGACATTCCTCAGAACTGTCATAGGACAATGTCTCTGATATCAGACAGTGCATTCATAACCATTTCATGTAACTTTCTTTGAGTTTTTAAAAAGTTTTTTAAAGGTTTCACATTACCACCGCCGTGAACAGTAGGTTTCTCTACAACATTTCACAGTAGACCACTCCGAAATAACTTTGTCTGGATACTGCACTAACTATAGGATGCGGATTTTTTCACTGTAACTCCCTTTTGAGTATTTTTTGTACCCCTTTCATCCCCATTCAAGTGTAAGTTCTGTGCTTTACTTTTACTTTTGTACTGAAAGGCCACATTTGTCTCTTTCCAGGCACTTGGGTTCTAATGCAGTTGGGTCTATTAAAACCTACAGTCCATTTTTTGTATGATTGTAAAATGAAACTCCTCACAACTATAATACATTTGCACAAGGACTAGAATCACCGATCAGTCATCACACCACACACAAGTCAAGTCTTAGTCAAGTTTATCCACAAAAGGTCACTCAGTGTGCTTTATAAAACAGGACAAAAAATAAAATAGAAGAAAATAAAATTATAGAAGAAATAAAAGAATTCATAGAAAAATCAACAAAAGAAAAAGTGCAGTATAAGTAGTGATATTTAAAAGACCACCAATACACACACACCCATACAAAAAAAACGTAACTTATTCACCAAAATATTCACGTTTGGAATTTATAATGTAAATTATAATTGAATCACATTTTGATTTAGGTTCCGTACCACTTTTAATGAACACTTTGTATGCATTTTCCACCCCTGATTCTGCCAACTTCTTTAAAAGCTCTTTTCTTATTGCTGCTGGTGTTGCTGTGAGACTGACCAGGACTGATCTTCCCACAGAAAGAGGTCCATCAGTGAAGTCCAGCTCATGCACAATGTTGGAGAACGCAAGCAAGTTCTAGAGAGGCAGGACTGGCTTCAAGTGAAGCTGAAGTCTATTCTCATCCCCTCCGTCAACGACTCGCAGAAAGGACAGAAAGGGAAAAACAGGACTATTTTTCCAGAAATGGCCATGCCTGGGAAGATCCGAGCCGGATCTTGAGCTAGCACTCTGACGTCTTCATGTTTGGTCTTACAAACAAAAAAAAGAGAAGTGTTTTTCACTCTAAACGTTTAATGTCACCACAGAGATTCGATGCGTTGTCCTGTCTCTGTGCAGGCATTAAACGACAGCTTTGTTGCTAAAAGTGCACTGATTTGCAATTGTTTTATTTATTTATTTTTTTCCATGTCTTTATTTATTCCACTGTTTGATTGTATTATTTTTTCGAGTGAATGGGATAAAGAAGGTTCTTTGTATGAACAAGTCCAAGTGAAGAACAGCTTCCACTCTGTGTCTTCATGGTGTGTCCTGTTCTAAATGAATAAGAAATGTCCTTGAGTTCTTTCTTTCTTTCTTTTTACATTCAACAATTGCTTTAAAAGTATGTATCTGTGTTATGGTTACCCACAGGAAATACTACACGGTTCTTTTTTTAAATTTTTTTTAAAGATGCTGAAAATGTCTGCATCAGGACAAAATTTCACAAAGCAGGGCTTAAGGCTGGTGGTTAGGGAGTCGTCCCTGCAATGAGAAGGTTGTGGGTTTGAATCCCAGGATTGCTAGCGGTACCACTGAGGTACACTTGAACAAGATACCGTCCCCACACACTGCTCCACTGTCGGCAGCCCCCACTGGTTAAATGCAGATGACTGAAGTAATTTCCTCTGGGATCAATATAGCATGTAAAATAAAAAATAAAATAAAAAATAGATGAAGTCCAACCTGTCCAATAAGAAGACAGATGTGGGACAGTCATTTTTTTGTCTTCAGTTTTAGTGGCCAACTGAGAAATCCTGCAGTGAGAAATACACCCTATGATTGAAGTATAAGAACAGGTTCAACTGAGCTAAGTGAGAAGTGAGCAGATTATTATTATTATTATTATTATTATTATTATTATTATTATTATTATTATTATTATTATATGAGAAGCACCACTGTCTAGTCACTCAGGTGTTTGTTATATGTTCTCGCGAGGCTACGACTAGTTTGTTGTTTCCTGACATTGTTTTCCGTTCTCGCGAGACTTCGCTCTGTTATTCTCTGGCTGTGCTGAGTTGTGTCAGCACAGGATCGATTTCTCTTCTTTTTTTGGACAAAAATGCAGAAACATCGCTGGAATTTGACATAATTTATATCCCGGACTCTTTCAGAACAGCATTCTTTTAAATACCAGCGCCTATGACGGTCTAGAGGTAAGAAAATCCGTATTTTTTCACCAAAAGAGTCTTAGTTTCGACGTTTCTTCAGTTCAAATTCCTTTGAAATTAATGCTAGCGATGCTAACAGGCTAACAGAGCCACGAAAACGGCTCTTCACTCCAATCACGCCCGGACCTCGGGGCTTTATAGAGCTTACTGAACAGCATTCGTGGTTTTATTTTCCTCACATGAACTCCAGACAACTTTGTGGTCGAGTTCCAGGGATACTGGATCAACCTAGCTATCAGTAGCCAACAAGAAAGCGCAGCTAACCTAGCCTATGCATCTCCTGTCTGTCTCTTCGATGGTTTACAAACTAGACACGACTTAATGCTCAACTCGGTTAGTTAGCGGTGGCCACTTTGATTGATAAATATATATAACCACGAATCCTGTATCTGTCTTATTTCCTCGTAGTTCCTCGTAGTTCCTCGTAGTTTTGGTCGTACCAGCCCAAATGCTCATAACATGATTTGCTGTCTAGCAAACATGAAATATTCAGAGGTTTAAGCTTTGATTTAGGGTTTATGGGTGTTTGACATAAGTAAACTGGGTCTAACATGATTTCTGTCTAGCATATCTGAAGTTTTCGGGAGTTCCGTCGTTGATTTAGGGTTTATGATTTAATCTAGTGATTTGGGACCAATGACTCCCGTTTAACAAAAGTGAACTGGGTCTAACATGACGTGCTGTCTATCTAGCCTGAAGGTTTCCGAGGTTTAGTCATTGTTTTAGTAATACCTTAGGACCAGTCATTCTTGTTTAACATGTAGCTACGTAGGTAAACTGGGTCAAACATGACTTGCTGTCTAGCTAATTCAGAGGTTTAGTCGCTGATTTAGGGTTTATGGTTTAATGCAATAACTTAGGACCAGTGATCCTTCTTCAGTATCTAGGTAGGTAAGTAAACTGGGTCTAACATCATTTGCTTTTTCATTGGGTTTAATGGTTTATGGTTTAATCTAATAATTTAGGGCCAGTTTTTCTTGTTTAACATGTAGCTAGATACCTAAACTGGCTCTAACATGACTTGCTGTCTTGCAAACCTGAAGTTTTCCAAGGTTTAGTCAATGATTTAGAGTTTAATCTAATAATTTAGGACCAGTGATCCTTGTTCAGTATCGAGCTAGGTTAGTGAACTGGGTCTAACATGATTCGCCGTCCAGCAAATTCAGAGGTTTAGTCAATGTTTTAGGGTTTATGGTTTAATGTAATAACTTAGGACCTGTTATTCTTGTTTAACATCTAGCTACATAAGTAAACTGGGTCTAACATGGTTTAGTAATTGATTTAGGCTTTATGGTTTAATAATTTAGGAATCGATTATTCTTGTTCAGTATCTAGCTAGGTAAGTAAACCGGATCTAACATGACTTGCTGTCTAATTCAGAGGTTTAGTCACTGATTTAGGGTTTATGGTTTAATCTAATAATTTAGGAGCAGTTGTTCTTGATAAGTAGCTACCTAGGTAAGTAAACTGGGTGTAACACGAATTGCTGTTTTCAGAGTTTTAGTCGCTAAATTAGGCTTTATGCTATAATCTAATAATTTAGCATCAGTTATTCTTGTTCAGTATCTATTTACATTGGTAAAAAGGGTCTGAAATGATTTGCCTTCTGGCTAATTCAGAGGTTTAGTCAGTGATTTAGTGTCCATGCTTTCATGTAATAACTTGGAGCCTGTGATTCTTGTTAGGTAAGTGAGTAAACTGGCTCTTGTGGTGGTTTGATATTGTTGGCTTGCACACATCACATCAGTTATTTGGTGCTAGAATTTAGCCAAGACTTCTTTCTGAGGATCCGATAGCTCTGGTTCAGCAGTATATTGGCCTGCCATGAGAGAACATGCTGAAACTTTTCATTTGATACATGGGAGACCCGACTGAGTGCAGAAGAATCCAGACGGGTGTTTGGAGTGCGTGTGATGACCGCACGTCCCCTGTCATATGATCAGAACCTGCAATACGAGTGACTTTGGAAACGAGGGACAAAAGGAAGTGACACTGCTTATTTCACCTCAAACTCATCAGTTACACATTCTCAGCAAGATCAGTAAGTCATAAAATATGGAGATAGACTAAACGGTTTGAGCTTTCCTTGTTCTCTGCTGAATAATTAACTCTGGTCACGCTTTGAGTAGCTAAAGTTTAATATCCCACATCCTGGATTCAAAGGTCTAGTGACAGTTAGTACTGTGTATTGTTTTTAAACACTGTGATCATAACACATTTAAACATGCCTTCCTGCTCATAAACTAGACGAGCATACCGATCAGTCATGATCACTGTACTGCCCTGTGATCACATCTGTAAAAATGACCAATCCTCCTCTTGTAAAAACGGACCAACAGTAACTGACCAAAGGGGGTGCACTTCATGTTTTCCCTGTTTTTTTTTTTTGCAGGGTGGTCCAGAGTGAGAACTATCTTTGGAATTTCCTGGCTTTTCAGTGGCCGTAGTAAGCCTGTTTGCATTGTATCAGGAAATTGTAGGGCTGTGGTTTTGCGAAAATATTGAACATTGAGTCCAAAAATGGTTTTGGGTGAAGCTGTCTCACTCAACAGTGTAATGTTCCTTATATTAATCTCATATCCGCTCTCATAGTGGAGCAAGTTCAATTAAAATTCATGGTTTCATGTGTTTTAACTGTTTAACTTCGAATAAGGACTGAGGTTGAACCTAGAGTAAAAGGTTCAGCAGCTTAAGAGCATGATTTAGTTCAGGGTGTCATATGTTCCTGGAAACGAGCTCTTTGATGAGAAAGGAGAAGTTCAATAGCATTTCTTTCCAGCACGCAAACTAGTTGAAATATTTATATATTGTTTATTTTTACTGTAGTGAGAGACTTTCTGGTGAGACGGGTCTGCCTGAATCTTAGCTCTTTAGAAACTTTAGAAGTTATTTCACTAGCCATTTATCCTTTAGACAGCATCAGACAGCATTTGGTGTTTTACTGGTTTTGTTTGTTAAGTGATTTGATGAGTGTACTAGTTACATGTGGACTATGTGTGTGTTAGGTGTTGATTATAAAATACGGTATGATGACCCTTTACTAGTCGCACAGATGGGAAATTTGCATTGTTACAGCAGCAAAGTGGACAGAAGAATAACCGATAGAACTACACAATGCAACAGTATATTGTGAAAAATACACTTTACAAGTAATAGTAAAATATAAACAAAGGTGTGTGTGTGTGTGTATGTATTTTACACACACACACATATATATATATGTACACACACACACACAGGCATGTCCTTAGTTGCTTGGAAGCAGCAGACATTGAAACAGTATTTTAGGTTAACTGAGAGGTTAAGAATAACTGAGGTCATTTCCTTTCATGCTGCGATGTCCTCGTATCAGTTACTGTTTACTGCGTCACACTTCCGGGAATTGTATTGATTTTGTTGGTAATCTCCCTCTCGTTTGAAGCCAGGCCTGCTAGTCTGCTCTTGAGGCTGACCGGGTGAAGATGAGCCTGCATGGTGCCAGTGGGGGCTGTGACCGCTCTCGAGATCGCCGGCGGTCGAGTGACCGCTCTCGAGACTCCTCCCACGAACGGAGTGAAGGCCAGCTCACACCTTGTATCCGCAATGTCACCTCACCGACACGTCAGCACACTAGTGGTGAGAACCCCCTCCCTTATCATTCTCTGAGAGGGATGTTGATAAAGTTGGAAAAGCGAAAGGGACTTAGCCAGCTGTGACAGAATGCTGAGTCTCTGGAAAAAAAACGAATAGACATAGAATGTATTGTTTTCTCTTTTGTGTTAAATGTTATATAGCTTAATGTAAAGGAAAGCCACAGCACACAGTGTGAAATTATGTCTCTGTATTTAACCCATTCACTAAGTGAAGCAGTGGGCTACCACTGATGCCCGGGGAGCAGCGTTTGCTCGAGGGTACTTTAGAGATGCTACTGGCATTCCGATCTCAGGGGCAACTTCCTAACCGCTAGGCCACCAGCTGTCTTTTTTTTTTTTTTTTTTTTTTTTGGGAAAAACACCGAACCCGCCCTGGTTTTCCAGAAAGGGAGGGGGGGTCGTCCACGGCCCAGCAGCCCCAGGCCTCAGAGAGTCTCCCCCAGCGGCTCCAGCAGCAGCAGTGGGGTGGTCAGCAGTCGTAACAGCAGCCTGTCCAGCTCAGACGGCACGTTCAAGAGCACGGGTGTGGGAGAGATGGTCTTTGTCTACGAAAACGCCAAGGAGGGGGCTCGCAGCATCCGGACCTCAGAGAGAGTCACGCTCATTGTGGACAACACACGCTTTGTAGTAGACCCATCAATTTTTACTGCACAGCCCAACACAATGCTGGGCAGGTACGATGCTGCACAAGTTCTATTACAATTGATGTATCTCAATTTCCTAAAACTTGCATATAAAAGAGAAACATTATTTAAACAACAAACACGCTTTGTGTCGTAGAATGTTTGGCTCAGGAAGAGAACACAACTTCACGCGTCCCAACGAGAAAGGAGAGTTTGAGGTAGCAGAGGGCATCAGCTCCACTGTGTTCAGGGCCATTCTGGTAAGTTTACTGTGCTGTTTTTAAGAAATCAAATGGTGCTTATGTTACTTCTGACTGTGAAACTGCAAGCTGTCCTTCACCGATTAAGCTGTAACCGTTTGGGTGATAGAATGAGAACATGTTTCCAGTACAGCTAAAATTGCTGGGATTTGGTTAAATTATGAAGGCATTTAACGCTGATCCTAAGGACAGGGCAAGACCAGTGAAGCGTATGATGTGGATAAATTCTTTACGGGAATGTAATGGCACATTTTAATCTGCTGGGAAGGATGGCTTCAAATCTAATTTTCGTAAAGCTCCTTGATAATATTAGATTAAAAAAAATTTGGCTGATTGCATAAGCGCATTGTCAAAGCAGTTGCTGCGTGATCTATTAATATCTGAAGAACCGTAAGTTCAGTCTGTGCTTTGCATTGTTTTTGGGTAACATTGCATAATACTTGTCAGCATCTGCTTTTTAATGATGCCGCTAAAACTCTTACATCAGCCTAGATTCAATATGCTCAAGCCTTGTACTGGAGCCCCTGGAGGCCTAAAGCCGCCGTCCAACCTGGTGCTGTAATCGTGCCCTGGTGTCTGTTACATGCGGTTATGTAAAGGGGTTGATTTCAGGACACTGTAGAACGGCTCTGCGGCACAGGTGTGCTGGAGTGAAAGTGCGAGAGGGAGTCGGTAATGGGACCGTTGAGTATCTGGTAAAATACCTTAGCACCTCTTGACCTCTGCTTTAAATGAGTTTTTTTGTGACCGCCAGAGCGAGGGAGGCTGTAGGTAACGTACGTGCGTGGGAGGTTTTAACTGCATTACTGTACGCTCGCCCAAAACTCTGCGCTCCAGTCTCCAGCTGAGTGATCGCACCCTTTGCTGGCTCAGAAGTCAGCCATTGTCAGCACTTTTAAGAGTCTTGGCACCTGTGCCATTTTGCTTTTAGTGGCTGAGGTTTTTGAACGATGCAGCCTCTGTAATGGCTCCCTTTGTGTTGTCTGCACTCTCCCTAACTGGCAGGATTACTATAAATCTGGGATAATCCGCTGCCCTGATGGAATCTCCATTCCTGAGCTGAGGGAAGCATGCGACTATCTGTGCATCTCCTTCGACTACAGCACGATCAAGTGCAGGGACCTGAGTGAGTATATAATCTGCCTCATTCCCCGACTTGGCAAATAGGCTTAATATTTAGCTGTATTCGCTCTAACGGTGCGTGTCTGATGTAAAGCACTATTATAGTATCTGTGCAGTGATTATCGTCCTACGGCAGGACTTAGCCATGTGTTTTGAGAAAAGAGTAAAGGGACCTGCGCCTGTCTGTCTGTCTCTGAGTTGACTGTGCCACGCTCCACAGGTGCCTTGATGCACGAGCTGTCGAACGATGGCGCCCGGCGGCAGTTTGAGTTCTACCTGGAGGAAATGGTGCTGCCACTGATGGTGGCCAGTGCCCAGAGTGGAGAGAGGGAGTGCCACATCGTTGTACTGACCGATGACGACGTGGTGGACTGGGACGAGGAGTACCCTCCCCAGATGGGCGAGGAGTATTCACAAAGTGAGTATCGCTACACACTCAGTGTTTAAAGTTGACTTTGTAAGAGCTTTTCATTCTTGGCAGGTCCTAAAGGTCAGTCTGAATTGTGCCAGAAGTGTATTCCACTCAGCTGTTTTGTACTTTTTGGTTATGATGTCTGAAATGACCTGTGAAGTATAAATCAAGCAGCATATCAAGCCTTTGCCACACCCAGTCATGCAGAAGCATAAACTGTGGCTTAGACGATTGTCTGTTGTAAATCTAGCCTTAAAACAACAAACTGTAAAGCACCTTGTTTTGGTAACAAGGGCAGTATCTTTTTATAGACATTGTAACTGTTTTTAAAGCTGCGTGTGGTCTTTATCCGTGTCTCTCGAAGACAACGTCTGCTACTTTGGCTCAGTACGTTTTGTTTCATCTTGTTTTCCAGTAATATACAGTACAAAACTTTACCGTTTCTTCAAGTACATTGAAAACAGAGATGTTGCCAAATCGGTTTTAAAAGAACGAGGACTGAAGAAAATAAGGCTAGGCATTGAAGGTAAGTGTTTGTTTTATTTGTCACAAATTCAGTGACTTCTAAAAAAAAATGTTCTAAACAAGGCACCTTATACTGGAATAGGTAATATGGACAGGAACTTTGACAAACTATCCAGAAAATGCAACGTTCCGGCCAGTGTAGACGACAAATGTAAAGAGAACAACAGATAAAACTTTTCTGGCCGTGTATATGCAGACGCCACAGGTGAGGGAAACGTCCTCACGCTCACAATCTGTGGGGTCAGCAGCAGTCAGTAACAAAATATTGTTTTTGATATGGAACAATTAAACGTACACAGTTGAAGGAAGATAATATTGATAAGCTGATATCACACTACGTATTACGTATTTAAATACAAAGAAAAAATTCTGGTTTTGTAGGGTATCCCACATACAAAGAGAAAGTGAAGAAGCGCCCAGGCGGGAGGCCCGAGGTCATCTACAACTACGTCCAGAGACCCTTCATCCGCATGTCCTGGGAGAAGGAAGAGGGCAAGAGTAGACACGTGGACTTCCAGTGTGTCAAGAGCAAGTCCATCACCAACCTCGCGGCGGCGGCGGCGGACATTCCGCAAGACCAGCTGGTGGTTATGAATCCCGGCCCCCAGGTGGACGAACTGGACATTCTGCCCAACCACCCGCCCCCAGGCCACCACTACAGCAACAACTACAACAACGAGCCCGACCCCGACGCTGCCTCGCCTGCCCTCTAAGAGCAGACTCCCCCCTCCCCCCTCGCCCCTCTCCCCGCTCCCCCTCCACAGCATGCTGCAGCATGGAGCGAGAGTGACACCATAACCGGATTGCCTTCTGCACCTCCTTCGCAGCCTTAGAGCCTCAACTATCTAGTCTACTGTACGACGAGGAGAAAAAAAAAAAAGTAAAAAAAAAAAAAATACTCTTGAGGGACTCTGGAAACTGGCATGGGCAGTGCTCTCCTGTTTTTCTCTCTTTTGTTTTTTACTTGACCAAAGGAAATTTATTTTTTGTTAGCTGTTTGCAAGGAAGTTAACAACTTCACTTATTTTGTAATTGGGCCTATTATATTATTACTATTGTTCATTTTTCCATTTCCATTATATTGACACTATGATTTATTATATTTTTATTTGATCTTTGATAAGTTTGGGATGTATCCTGGGTTATTATTATTATTTTTATTTTTTAACTCGGAAAGCTCTCCCACAATCCCGGTTTGAGAATTCCCCTCAATGCTCCTTTGCAGCTCATAGCCAAAGGGGTTCTATTTGCCTGGTGAATGAATGCAGTGTTACTTTCTGTTTTCTCCATGGCAGGACATACATTCATGTGGTCAGGATTCCTTTGTTCGGAGCTTGAGAATCATTGTATAAATAAAGCTGTAAAACAGACGTGCCTGGTGTGAAGCCGTTGTGCGGTCAGTATTAAACAATCATCAAAGCAAAACCTTAATACCTGTTAAAAGCCATAAAATCGTATTTTTAAGATGTTGGTGAGCAAAATCACGACCTCTCATTATGACATTTTCTTGCATTTTTTTTTTATAAGACAGGGCCCAAAAATATATATGCATCAAGAGAAAAAGTTTTTTATTTTAAAAATGTCACTGCTCATACAATACAATAATACCATATATATTCTGAAAAAAATATATACGCAAGAAGAGATTTTTGCATGTAAGTACACTAAAAATACAGGAAAGAAAAAGTGACATGTACAGAGAAGTGGGATGATTCCAGTGTCATTTACATGAATATATATTTATATATAGAAACCACCTGCAAGACCAAAAACGTTTTGTTGGATTCTTTTCTGGGTTTCTTCGCACTCCAGGAAAGGAGCTAAGTGCTCTGTGAAAGTCCGTTCTGAGGCTTGATTTCAGCTGTAGTGGCTCTGCTGCCGGCCGCTGGCGTAGTTGCCGTTTCCAGAAAAAGCTCTGCAGCGTAATGACGTTCTCCGGTTACACTTGGAGAAGAATATATTCCTCACACAGCGATCGTTAGGCAGCGATGCTTCTGGAAAATCTGGCCCTGATGATACAGACCCATTGTGGAAAAGGCGCGCTGGTTCTGGCCAGTCCTTCGCTCTAGTCTCGGTCATCAGGCTCCTCTCACAGAGGCCATGGGAGGTCACTGAAGTCCACAGGTCCACCCAGCCCTGCGTCCGCCTCCAGTAGACTCATGATGACCGCCATGGCTGCTTCATCATTGCTGGGGCTGCTGGAGCCGGGGTCGTCCATAATGTCTCCGATGCCGATGTGGGAATTATCACCTGCAGTACAGCAGAGCATGTTAACAGTGCTTTTTCATCTCTGCATAACGTCTGTATTAATAATCATGTGATAAATGAACACTGTATGGACAAAAGTACTGGGACCATTATACCAATAGAAACTTTAATGACATTGTGTTCAAATCCATAGACTTTAATAAGGAGTTGGTCCCAATTCGCAGCTATAACAGCTTCCACTGTTCTTGGAAGAATTTCCACAAGAGTTTCTGTGGGAATTTATGTCCATTCGTTCTGTAGCATTTATGAGGTCAGACACTGATGTTGAATGAAAAGGTCTGGATCACAATCTCCATTCCAGTTCATCCCAAAGGTGCTGGATGGGGTTGAGGTCAGGACTCTGTGTGGCCNNNCAGTCATCAGTTACAGAGACAGTCTTACAGTCATTAGTTACAGAGACAGTCTTACAGTCATTAGTTACAGAGACAGTTACAGTCATCAGTTACAGGGACAGTCTTACAGTCATTAGTTACAGAGACAGTCTTACAGTCATTAGTTGCAGGGGCAGTCTTACAGTCATCATTTACAGAGACAGTCTTACAGTTATTAGTAACAGACAGTCTTACAGTCATTAGTTACAGAGACAGTCCTCCTGGAGACACTGAGGATTAAGTGTCCTGCTCATGGACACAATGGTAAAAAGTGTGTGTGTGTGTGGGGGGGGGTGCCTGAACCTGCAACTTTGTGGTCATCGGGTTCACAGGCAAGTGTTTTACCCACTAGGCTCCTTTCCCCCCTGTAAGGAGCAACATCAAGTCACTGGTATCTTCCATCTTACCTTCTTGCCACCCGGAGAGGAGGTGTCTGGCGGGGGCGTGCTGTTTGTGATGTTGAGCGGACTGGAGCTGCAGCTGGAGGGCGACGAGCCTCTTATCCTACCGATCAAGTACCAGAGTCAGTGAGGCTATCATGGTGTAAATTTAAAGTTGAATCTCACACCTCACAATGAAACAGGGTTTTTTCTATTTGACCTAGTCAACTCACCTCTGACTCTCCATCACCTCCTCTGCGATCATGCGGCCTATCTTCCCCGCGCCAGCTCTCGTGCCCCCAGGAATGCCAGGAACCGTCTGTAGTGCCCTCTTTCCCGAGCCTGGAATCAACCGTGTCACAAGCAAGGAGCAACTGAGGACATTCTCAGATAGCAAGACATGAACATGTGGGGAAAGTTTGAAGCTGTGAATGCTAAAGGTTGGACATTCCTGGTCCAACTATACAATTAGTTGAATTCCAAATCCCAAATGTTAACATCTCTGCATGGAATAAACCTAAATATTATATATTTCTTTCTATTTTAAAGTCACACTATGAACAAAATCGATGGTCCTTTCATATAAACTACTTGCTGCATGATTTTTTTACATTTTTAATTAAGTCTTATTAAAGGCTTGCTAGTTTTCCTATAAAACCTCTTTTTGGAATCTTGGGAAGACATTGTTTTTTTCCCCCTAATTCTGGGACATTTCAGGACATTTTTCAAACGGATTACTAGCTTAACCATCTAAATCATGGATAGGTTACTTGATTAATAATTTAATCAAAAGTCAAAGCTGAGTTTATGTTCATCTTAACTGAATTTTGTAAACATCTCTGTATGGAATCAACAAATATGACATATTTCTGCACATTTTAGTGCACAATTTAATGCAGTATTTGCTGATATTATTATCGGGGAAAAAAAGAGACACAGTGGAATGAAGTTGGGCGCCCCTTCAGTCAGTACTTATACACACGCTTTGACTAAAATCAAAGCCATCAAACATTACTTGTAGCCAGAACAGCCATTCTCTTTACTTTTTCAAACATTTTTTTGTTTTTTGCTTTGATTCTCTATATTGGTAATATGTCATGAAAAACACATGATTTAAAGGGCAGCCAACATCGTTCAATGATGTGAAAAATGGGCCTTGGTGTATATATATATATATATATAAAATATATAAAATATATTAACGAGCGTGATGTTTATTCAGTTATTAATCTTATGACAATATTCAGTGACTATTATGGATCTAATATGCAAGTTATTTATATATATAGTTCGGCACTGAAGTTTAAAGCGTTGAAAAAAAACAATACTTGACCAGATACGTTTTTGGGGCATATTTCACAATTAAGACAAATATTCATAATTTCTTTCTTAGAAATTAGACTATATTTATCTGTATTTCCAAACATCAGACAGAAATGAAACCATTTTTGCAGTACAGGGCACCAATCCTGCTCACCATCAGCTGTGAGAACGCTGTCCATGCTCTGGGGGGAGGCAGCGAGCTGAGGATAGCTGGGGTCCGCTCCTTCGAGTGTACTGCCCCTAAAACACCACATCCCACATCAGTGAGCTCTTCATTCACACTCACTAGCAGGCAAAGCATCGCACCACAGCACATCCTTTAATCCTTTCACGTCACACTCGTTGCCACTCCACCTCCATTTCATTAGTATTTCTGACTTGGAACTCGTGAAAACAAACAGTGAAATTCTGCTGAATGTGTGGATTCTCAACTTCCAACCAATAACATGGAGAGACACTATATGGACAAAAGTATTGGGACATGTTTTTCAGGGTTTGCTCTAGGCCCACTCATTCCAGTAAAGGTCAGTCTCAAAGACATTCTGGACAACACCATGCTTCCAACTTTGTGGACCCAGTTTGGGGAAGAACCTTTTCGATTCCATACATCAGTGAAACACTCCTTCAAAGCCTCCAAGAAGAGTGGAAGCTGTTATGGCTGCAAAGGGGGACCGACTCCATACAAAAGTCTATGGATTTGAATGCAACGTCATTAAAGTCCTTGTTGGTGTAACGTCCCAGTACTTTTGTCCATATAGTGCAACAGTAGAATCTGTTCATTTGAATTAAAGGTAAAGATATTGTGGCGCAAATTTTTAAGCAGAAAGACTCTCCAGCCGTTACATTTTTGCCTTCATTTCTGGCATTAAAACGGAGAAAAAGTCAGAACAGAATGTGCTCGTAAAGCAAAATCTACATTCATCACGTGACTCTCTGTGTAATGCATATCGTGCACGACGGTGGAGTCTTTTACTTACGAGACAACTGTGTTTGTGGAGACGATGTACTCAACCTCTTTGGTCCATGGGTTCATGAAACTGAACCAGCGGCTTCTCAGAGTGATAAAGGAGCCATCTTTGATTTTGAACTTGTAGCAGTTAGTGTTTATCTTCTCTCGCATCTGCAGCACTGTGGAGAGAATGACCACAACCATAAGCATCTTGCTAAATGTACTGATGACAATTCGGTTTACCTTATAATTTATGACAATCCAAAAGAAAAAAGGAAGAAAAAATATATAATATATATATTAGGGCTGGGCACGTTAAGGCGTTATTATTGCGTTAACGCATTATTTACTTTTTAAAAAGGTTTTTATTTTGACAGTTCGGTACTTTTTTATGCTCGGGGTGCAAATTATGGGACCATTACACCAACAGGGACTTTGCACTCAGATACACAGACTTTCATATGGAGTTGGTCCTCCTCTGCAGCTGCTATAATGGTTTCGCCCCCCCAATGCTCTGGACTCTGAGAGGAACTTAAACGTGAATACCCTGCATGGGCAAATAGCTTTGGTTTTAGATTTCATTTGATTATATTAATGTTTGAGTTGGGGCAGCTGGTAGCCCAGTGGTTTGGACGTTCGCTCTGCAAGCAGGAAGCCGTGGGTTCGATTCCCAGGACTGCTAAGCACCTCCGAGTTACCCTGAGCAAGGTACCGTCCCCACACTCTGCTCCCCGGGCGCCGTGTTCACTCGCTGTGTTCAGTGTGCTGTACACACTGTGTGCTGTGGTGTGTGTTCACATATGACAGAACTTTCACTTTACAGAAATATTTGAACTGTAACTGTGTTTAAAAGGGAACACTGCTGTTAAAAAGCTCCTTATTAGTTTAAAATAACACAGTTACCTTGTCTGTGGCATTCAGCAAGGTGCCCGATGTCATCCTGGTGGAAATATTCATAGAAAGATGTCCCAAGTAGCTCCTGGGGCAAATACGCGAGAATGGCAGTAGCCCTGAAATGAGAAGAGTCGATGGTAATGACCGGAAAACACGATAGGATACGATCGTGAGCTCGGATGCAGATCATGGATTCATTTTCATAGCATAGTTATATTAATCACGGCAATCCCTGTAAACGGGTAATTACATGTAGGTCTCAATACACATATTATATAATCAAGCATTACTCTTTCATGCGTGCAGTGGTGGTGTTACTAATGCTAACCACTGGATTGAGCTAAAAATGAAATAAAAATGCCCACCATTTGGGACTACACCTGCATCAGCACTAAAATAAATAGTAACTGGTTGTAATTTTTAGCTGTAATTCCAAAACAAACTGATAATAAAAATACAGTTTTCACACTTATCTGCAAAATCACATGTCAGTGTTACACCGAGCAAAAATAATAAAAATCCCAAATCTCCACCAATATAAACCAGCCCAGTATTCATTAAAAAATTCCAATTGCTCTACTGACACACAAAGCACTGTGGCATTGTGATGTGGTGGGTATTTATAGGCAGAGCGGCTGGACTACATTTCTCTCTTTGGGCCGCCACTTTTCCTCCTGCTGGGACATTTCGCAGGGGCTAAATTGGGGTTCTGACCAGCACTGTGTTCTAAAACACAGGGCATTATGCTAAATGTAGCTTCGGTCACAGGAGCAGGCCAAGCTCACCAGTCACCCCCAGCCGGCTGCGTGGCATAAATTTCAGAGCACACAAAGAAGTCCGGTCACAAGGTCAGCACGTCATAAGACAACGATACTAATTCAAAACTGCGTATCTCCACAGGGACAGCCTGAATAGTGGAGGCTGTTATAGTGGAGCTTATTCCAATCGGCCAAAGAATTACAGTCATTTCCAAAGGTACTTGGAATATGCCCTCATATTTATTTTTTTTTTTGTTCTTTGAAGATAATAAGCACGAAAGAATCTGAAAAACAGAGTTTGTTAAAACCCACAAAAGTTGTGCCAGACGGCCACATGCTCTACTTCTTAGGCATTGTTCATAGATTATAGGACACAAAAATCTACTTTTTTTTACTGGGACTTTCATCCATTTCAGGACACGTTTTGGCAGAGTGACTGAACGTAGGTGTAGCTGTCAAAAGTTTGGGGACACTATTTCCGCCCCTAACCCAAACGCAGTCCTTGTTTCTTTATCTCTGCACTGGGGCTTATGAGGCTGATGCAGCAAACTAGTCACGGAAGTTTACGTTTCACCAATTAGTATCATACAAACTCCAGGCCTAAATCGTCACACACTTCAAACCATTTTGCAAAGAATCACAAATAGATTATGTTGTTTCTGACACTATAACACACTGTTATCTATAAAAAATGGACAAACGTGGTCAAAATTCAGACTGCTACTATAACTATGCAGTGTACTTTTGTTTCTTGTTAGCTATAGTAAACACTGAAAACTGAAAAGGACACCAAAAAAATAAGGGGAAAACCGTGTGTAGTCTGAATTACTCACCTCTGGTCCACAAAGACAAATTTGCCATCGATGGTGTGGCGTGAGACGTATTCAGTGGGCTTCACGCGAATGTCCCCGTTGGTGGGCTGGGGCACTATGTGGGGATGCAGACGGCCGATTGCCACCAGGCAGCTGAGATTGCAGCCTTCGTTATCGGGCTCGCTGTCCTCATCCAGGCCCATTTTGGTGGGCGGCCAGCTCTTCAGGTAGCCCGTGCTGTGGATGGTGCAGAAGCTTTTGCGGTCAGCTGTGGAGGACAAGGAAGAAAAATAAATGAATAAATAAAAGGTGTTTTATTAATTACTGAGAAAAACAAACAGGACCACTGCAATATGGTAAAAACCTGTCAATCAAAAATATGCTTTTGCCTTTCTTTTTGGAGCAGGTGGAGGGGAAATCCTTGTCTTCCATCTTCACGAGGGGCCTGTTGCATTTCATTCTGCAGAAGAAAGAGCGGCGGGCCCCCGAGCACAGCCTGGACGGCCCTGGGGTGATGTCCGTCTTCACAGGCAGCCCAGCTGAGAGAGCAACACAACACACACTCTGACCTCCACAGAAACACAGGCTTCAGGAAATGAACTCATCGCACTAACCGCCCCTCAGCCCACACTCACTGCAACCTGTACATATTTGTACAACTTTCTACACATGTATATATTTAAACCACCTCACAGCATCTTGTCTCCCTCCTGATATTTCAAGTATATACAATTGGACTGTTTTATAATCAATACACTATAATATTATACAATACATATATGGTGTATATCACAAATATCATATATACAGTACTGTGCAAAAGTTTTAGGCACTTGGGAAAATTCTACTCAAAACCTGTTTATTACTGGACAGTAGTGTAAAGTTAGTGTAAAAACTTTAATATTACAATAATTACAGTTAACATTATTACAGTAAAGAGGGGGTTTATGTGTGGCAAAGTGTTTTCTTACCATTTCCAGACCTCTTTCCTCATGGAAGTCCAATATTCATTTGGCTGGTTTTACTTCATTAGATTAAATTCGGTGCTGCTTATGGAATTTTATAAATCCACACAATGACTGGAGGC
>JBBJLS010000039.1:4832274-4851023 GCA_037577275.1 Bryconaethiops microstoma | reverse complement strand
CCATTCCCTAACTACAGGGGACAGTCTCCCTGGAGCAACTTGGGGTTAAGGGTCTTGCTCAGAAACCCAGTGGTGGTGTGCTGGAGGTAGGATTCGAACCCACGACCTCTTGGTCCAGAGGCAAGTACCCTACCACTTTGCATAGTTATCTTTAATCTTTGTACTTGTTCTCCCTTTAAGACACTTCGTTGCAATCAGATGTACGATAGGTGCTTTAAAAATAAAGCTTATTATATTTTATATAAGATCTCATGCCTTTCACTAAAGTGTGTATTCAGGTGACTTACAGGTGGATCCTTTCTATTTATCAGGGATTTCTGCCCAAATTTGTGGAGTCGTTTAAGCAAAAAGACAAACTATGGATTTTCACTAGTGGCCTCAGCCTTTTGGCCACCACTGGATATACTAGATGTCCATGTGAATAGTTCAATTCTGATTAGATAAAATTCTGTGATATAGACTGTTCACTGTGCACTAGACGCACCATTGTCAAACTCTTTTCTTAAGCATCAGGGCATAACCATTGCTTTAGCAAAGTTCAGTTACGCAAACAGTAACATTTCTGTACAGATCAAAGTACAGGGCGGAGTGTTGATGTATTGATAGACCAGAGGATTAGCATGTTTCTGTATCAGTGGAGGCTGCTCTCGCCTACACTGGTGCATGACTGGAGCAAGAATTCTGTACCGGACTGATAACATGCCTTGCCACAGTACATGCAATGTATGAATTTCCCACAAAGCTATCAAAAATAAGGCACACGCAAGGACACATGCAAGACCAGAGCTCAGATAACTGGCCAGGATGAGACAGCAGCTCTGAGTCTGAGTTTTAGACAGATGTCATTTTAATTAAATAACTAATTTATCTTTTATGGCTTTAAATTTAATGTAATTAAATAAAAATGAATAATAAAGGCTTCTCAAGTTCCAAACATTTTTTTCATCTTTTTGGGACCCTTCATGTTTCCCATTCTGAAATTTAATATGAGCCTAAAATATTATGAAAATGTTATGAAAATGTCACATTATAGTGAAAGCCTGCTATCACAGGTTGGCGAACGTGAGTCATCAGCTCAGAGAGCGGGCTCTCAGAGTGGTGAATCATCTCTTATTCATCAAGGTTTATACAGATGTAATTTTAATTAAATAAATGTTTTAATAATTAAGGGTTAGACAACATTTTATTAAATGATAAATAATAATAAAGGCTTCTTAACTTCTTTTTGGGACCCATCATTTTTTCTGTTCTGAAATTTCTTAACATGATCATAAAAATCTTATTAAAATATTTTTTTATTCTTTATTTTTTACTCATATAATTGTGGGAGCCTGCTGTCATTGAAGCAGGTATTAGAGTAAGAAAAAAGAAATGAAGACTGCCCATTAGGTTCACATAAAAAAACAGAATGCCTTGCTTTCATCACCATGATTTGATGACAGAGCTGATTATATTCTGTCTTTAACGTTAATGTGTTCTCTCATGCACCAAAGGTTACAATGTCGAGTGAAGAAAAATTCACATCATCAATGATGACAATTGAGCAGTGATTCAGTTAAGATAAGAAGAAAAATGTTGGTTTCAAAATCACTCGTCTTACTGTATGTCAGCCTTCCCAAAGAGGTGAGGCCCAAGCCAAATCTAATGAAGCTTAAACAGCTGCCTGAGGAGCAGAGATGAACTGAATAACACATTATATAGAGCATGCATTATTATGACCGCATTAATGAGTGATTCATAGAAAAATCTGATTTGTTTTCTTCTTACACCAAACATACTGGCAGTTTGCCTGTTTGGTGTCAAAAGTTCATACAGTAGTTTGTATAGAGGTAATATAACACATTATGCCTGATCAACCACATTTGGGGTAAGAAAAAAAATGTGTAAATTAGATTTTGTGAAAAACGTTTAGAGATGTGTGAAAAGAACATCAACACAAAGTGCACAAACATGACCATGGATATCACTGAAATCACAAAAGGGCCCCTCCCCTACTTCAAAAGCCAAGAAACAAGTTCTGTCAGGTTGCATACAGTGTATTGAGATACTGTCATGTTGCTTAAATTCTTACACAGCTGGCTGTATAATAATGAAGAGTTAGAATAGTGGCAAATAGATATAAAAACATGGTTTTATGTTAAGAGTGAGAAAATGGGACACCTAACAACCACGCAAGACCTGGTAGATCACTAAAACACTCATCATCAAGTACACAGCTCTTCAGCTTTTCATCACTGAGAGACCCTGAAGCTCCAGTCTTGCTTCAGTGTCCATCCACAGGTGTTTATTGTGTGCATTTACTCAGAGTGCGCAATAAGCTTCTGAAATTGTAGAAACGGTGTTTGCCTGTGGTCCTACCCCCAAATTAAAGATCAATTAAATATTCCAAGTGAGACGTTACACACATGTTGGAAATCATCCATTTCCTTCTCAAATTTAAGTGATGTGGGGCTTACACAAATCCCACCAGTGGGAAGTGCAGAGTGTGAAGTACATTTAGCCGTACAGGGGGTCCTAGAGTTACGCCATAGATCCGTTTCCTTGACAATGATGTAACCTGAATTTTGGTGCAAGTTGAAACACACTCCAGCCTAAGTCACCTACCGATCCTAACACAGCTGTAAAATCATAAAAACACAACTAAGCCACAGAAAAAGGAAAAGGAAAACTCCTTTACTCATGCGCCGCGTTACTGCGTATTCTTCCACCGTGCGCAACCAAACTTGTCCACCCAAGTAGTCCGTAAGTACGTGGCTAATAGTGTAAGCCGAGTGTGAGTGAGAGTGAGTGTTGTAAACTCGAAACGTCGTATATCGAGACTGTTGTAACAGGAGCACAGAGGACAGACAAGTTGAGGACAGGTGAGACGTGATCAGCTCAGACAAGCAAAGCAGAGAGACAGAAATGAGTGCAAATGAGAAAGAGAAAGAAATGACTGCAGGTGGATTAGACTGTACCTGTGTGTGTCTGTGTCTCTGCGATGCCGGTGGCTCCTGGGTGTGGAATATGCTCGGGTGGTCTTGTCCAAAAGGTAGGACCTGTTGGAGCAGGTGCTGTCCGTGTTGCACATGAGTGTCTGCAGGAAGGGGAAGAAGCCTGCGCTTGGGAGGTTCCGTGGGGCCACATAGCCTAAGAAAATAGGACACGAAACTTTTGGTCAAGCCTGAATTAAAATACATTACCTTTATGCAAGATGCACATATAATATAATGAAACATGTACAAGAAAGCTTGTAAAGGAAAATGGTTCATAGCTGTGTGTTAGTGCTTCTGGGTGTAGGGTTGCTACAGCGCTGTGTGCTCTGTTTATAAGATGTTTGTTACTTTGTTTGTTTGCTTATTTGGTATTTGTAATACAAAATCACAGGCTGAAATACATTAAATATACAAAAAATGGACAATTACACCAACAGGGATTTTAATGCATTCCAATACATAAACTTTAATATGGAGTTGGTCTCCCTTTTGCAGATATAACAGCTTCCACTCATTTTGGAGTTTCTGTGGAAAATGTCCATTCATTCTGTAGATCATTTATGAGGTCAGGCATTGATATTGGACGAGAAGGCCTGACTCACAATCTCCGATCCAGTTCATCCCAAAGGTGCTGGATGGAGTTGAGGTCAGGGTTCTGTGCAGCCAGTCAAGTTCTTCTACACCGAACTCATCGAACCATTTTTATGGCGCTTCCTTTGTGCACTGGGACACAGTCATGCTGGAATAGAAAAGGTTCTTCCACAAACTGTGTCCACAAAGTTGTCCAAAATGTCTTGGTATGGTGAAGCATTAAGACTGACTTTCACTGGAAGGGGCCTAGCCCAAGACAGGTGTACAGGTGTCCCAATACTTTTTGTCCATATAGTGTATGTACTGAGGACTTCACCCAAAACTGCAAAACACAGTAAATAATACAACTTACAAGTTTCAAATGGCAATGTTCAAGCTAGGGCTGCTTTAGCTTGGCATTAATTAACAGTACAAATCCAAAACAGTTACAAAGAGATGCAAAATTGCCAAGGAATTAGCAAAGTACAGGTAAGCAAATTAATTAGTAGATGGTACTTCATTAATAAGAGGGCAGTATATTAAGAAATATCAAATGACATTTAATTCTGACATTTATATGAAAGAAAAACATTTTTAAAAATAACTGAAAACCAATGCAAACCTGTAAATGACATTTACTAGGGTAGTGATAAGACAACAAGGTCTCTAATATGGGTAACATTAACGGTCACAAAGTAAAGATCACTATGCTGTTTTAAAGTTTATTCATTATTAATGTATTATTCAACTACCTATTTATTCTTATTCAAAGACACATGTACTCAATTGCCATTATAACTAACAGTAAATAACCTGCATGTCGTGACAGCATGCCTCTTACGTTTCTATAATAATGTCATGGAAAATAATGCCATGGAGGAACACTCCCAGATCCTCCCAAATCCATGATATGAGAAGGACTCTTTTGAGTTTAGAAAAAAACTGAATTGTTTTTTTATTTCTGTATGATTTATTGTGAAGGATTGTTTAGAATAAACATTAATATAATGTATATGCATTCTCTGACCAACTTAATTATTAACTGGATGTACGTATGTCGTTGATTACACATATATAACAAACTGTTTATTAAGCAGTTTTTCACCGATGGTTTAACTTGTCATTATTTCATCAATCCTTGACTAATTACAAGCTGATAAATGAATAATAATGAGCTGGTAAATTAATTTAGTTATTTAGAGAGCGAGAGAGAGAGAGAGAGAGAGAGAGAGAGAGAGAGAGAGAGAGATGATTAAGAAATGATCACTTACTGCAATCTATTAAAGGGCGCATATCCTGGAAAATCATTTTATCTCATTTTTAACTAAAAGTTTTGAATTCGGTGTTTTCATGATATCACAAAAAACTATATTGTGATTTAAAATGATCACATAACAAATAAATTATGGCTGATTTTGCTACATTAAACCACACAAAGTTTGGATGGTAAGAAGACCTCAAAGGAAAAACAGTAAAATAAATAACTGTAGGATATTGTCACTTTAAAAAACAACACTGGCACGAAGCAGCAGCTAAGTAGCTGCCAGTAATGCCTAAAAGAAAGCTGACACTTGACAGATGCTCTTTTTGGGGTTAATATGCATACATGCAGTTTTTTTAGTTTCGTACACTCAATAAGCATACTGAACAACAGGGAAGTGCAAGTAGAGGGTCATGTAGCTCTGTGTAAAATCTGCTTAAAAGTGTGCAGGTGTGTACATGCAGCATATCAAAATAAGCACAATAGGATTCATTCTAAAATTGTCTGGCATCCATGCCATTTTAAATGTTTTAATAATAACACAGCTTCACACACTAAACCATGCTGTGGTGGGTTGGTTTCATAGCCAAGCACAAAGGCTAGTCTTGAACTATGTTTTACTTTCAGTGGAGAATCTATTAAAAACAACGGCGTTTTAACTTTTTAATGTTTACTGAGTCCACTGAACTTCAAATAATATATTTTTAAAAACTAAGTTAACAAACACAAAAATTTAAAGCTGTCTGATTTGGTTCCTTCTGTTTCATTTCTTAGAATGACAGTTTTCCTATGAAAATGAGAAAAGGCCACAGAGAGTAAAGTGGCATTTAGCAGACGCCCTTATCCAGAGCAACTTTCAATCATTAGTTACAGGGACAGTCATACAGTCATTAGTTACAGGGACAGATTTACAGTCATTAGTTACAGAGACAGTCTTACAGTCATTAGTTACAGGGACAGTCTTACAGTCATTAGTTACAGAGACAGTCTTACAGTCATTAGTTACATGGACAGTCTTACAGTCATTAGTTACAGGGACAGTCTTACAGTCATTAGTTACAGGGACAGTCCTCCTGGAGAAAAGTGTCTTGCTCAAGGACGCAATGGTAGAAAGTTGGGGGGTTCGAACCTGCGACGTTGTGGTCATCAGGTTCATGGGCAAGTGTGTTACCCACTCGGATACTACCACCATCATCATCTGTATGTTGTATGAAATACAGTTAAGGGACAACTAAAACTCACACTCCTACATCACTTAAAGGACGAGTTCTATAAGAAGACACATTCCTTCCAATGGAAGCTTATAATCGTCAAATTATGAGCGCACAACCATGTTAGAGTGTTAAGGGGGAATTCAACAAATATTTCACTCAGCTCATTTTTGAATAATTCGGTGGGGTATACAGAGTTATTTGGGATCATTACATAATTGCAAAACTATTTTTTGATAAGGTTTTGGCCTAAAATGCATTTTTAAAGGCACAAATGGTGCAAAGATATATGTAGGATGTTGGAAGGCCAAGTAGAGCTCAAAGATAAACTGTTTTCAGATTTTACCTCCACATTTTCATTTTTAACATTATGTATTAAAACCAACTGGTGTCTCTGGATGGTAAATAAAATGGCTTTATATTTGTTCTGCAGACATTGTGACCCCAGGTTCTCATCTCAACCATTGTAAAGAGTTCTCTAGAATAAACCATGTTCACATCAGACCACTGGAACTGAATTCACTGTCTACAACAGAACGATCTAGCAATTTGGGAAATTCCACTTTAAGTAATCTCAACCAGAGTTGCCTATGAACAACGAAGACACATGTAAGTGCTACTACTTTACTTATGCAACACATTTTTTTATGTTTAAATGTTTATAGAAAACAGTGTTTACACACACACACACACACACACACACACACACACACACACACATATATATATACATATAGGTGGTCATATGCTTCCACTAGCTACATTACCATTATTGTAGCTGTGTAATTGTATTGTATAAATAATACAATTGTATAAATCAGATTTTTCACTCAACTACTTCTTAAACTGTAACACTGCATGAATAAGGGAGACAGAGGTCTGCGGATAAAGCGCTGATTCGCTGTGAAGAGCCACTCACCCAGAACTTTATGAGGAAGAAGGAATTCTGAGGGCCTTTGCCAAAGAGCTCCTTCAGCCCTCCTTTCTTCTCCGGGAATTTGTCATAAATCTGACGAATGTCCACCGACTCCAGCAAGGCATCGTTGTAGGAGTGATTTGTCTGACCGATGTGCACAAAAAGGTGCTTGTTATACTGTGGAGGAAAAGAGACACAGACGCTCGTGAACATGATGCTTCTGAAACACGCACAACCGAACCGAGTTCACAACGAAGACTGCCTATGTTCTTAGGCCTTTCACGCTAACTCATAAAAGCCTGTTACTGAGTTAAATTTAGCAGCTGCAGTCCTTCTCCGCAGATACAGCAATTTCAAATATTCAGCTAAACGCATGATAAATGGCTGATGTCATGTGCTATCGATAGCAAAACAAAACTCTCTGGAGAATGTAGACAAACTAAGACGGATCGTCACCGTCTAAGACAAATCATAAAAAATGTGAAGCTTCGGCTCAGGGTTGCCATTTTGAGGGACAACAATGCGTTTGGCCTTTCTGTCTGACCTCGTCTCTCGTCCGCTTACAGCAAAATAGCGTGTCTGGCATACCCATAGAGAGACGGCAGGGTGGAGCGGATGGTGAGTTGTGTGTGTTGGGAGTATTCTTGCATACTCTCAGGAAAAAAGGTACTAAATCACTTTTGGGGTGGAACCCCTAAGTGTACATCTTCAGTACCTCTAGTAAGTGAACAAATTAGTACCGAATTCCATTGCAATTATATTACATAGCACCGCAACACTGTCTCCAAACACTCTGTCTTGACTCCAGGCTTTTCATTTTAGTTTTCTATTTTAAAACGTTACAAAAAGTGAATGTGGGTTCCTTTAAAACATTTTAAGATGCACAATGGGACCACAGGACTATCTTTGGAAGGAACATCTACATTGTGTATACCACTTCATCAAGCAATGAGAAAAATATGTAATAGCCACCCATTGAATGTAAAGAGAAAAAAACACTTACTAGTTATTTTTGATTAGTGCTGCTACTCTCAAATATACTGGAATGTGACTAATACATCAATTGCTTTGATGATTAATCAAGCATGTTTAAAAACAGTCGAGCAGTGGATATTTTTAGTGGAAATACCAGTCTTTAAAGACTAAATACAGGGGTATGTCTATTGGATTCCTCATGGAGAATTTAAAAGGTGAATTTTAAACAATTATCACTAAGATGGTAGAATTTAATCCTTTTTTTGTAAGCCTAATTTCGTAATTTCATAATTTTTTCCTAATTAACCAATATTTACATGTCCAGTTCCTCCTGCTAGTTAGGTTCTCCCCAGTCACAATATGTGACTGATTTCCACTGTGACCAGTAGAGCCTTCGACATGCTTAGAAAAAAACGATAATCATTCATTCTGCTGCATCAGCTAACAGACACCTGAACTGGCTTGAATCTTATGTGTGGTGGCAGAGAGGAAGGACCATCCTACCCAGAGTGAGGCCACCTATGACCTTCTGGACTCACGGACCATGGACGGCTTTGGCATCAAACTTGTGATCCTGATGACAGGACCACAGATGGATGCACCAATCAGAAACCCACTTTTTAACCCGAGCCACAAAGAATAGTTGATGAATTATGACGACCTTAGCTTTGATTTTGATCGCAGCTGCATTATCTTGTTCTGCTTGTTCTGTGAGTCTGTGTTCTCTGCAGAAACTTTCAGGTGTTATTGTTTTATGCTGCAACACAAACCTCTTGCAGCTCTTTATGTGAGCAATTTTTTTGAAAATACATAACATGGTCTTTTTTCTTTTCATGGTCCATACCATTGTGTCATGTCATGTCTTGGCCAGCGGCCAGTAGAGGCCGCCATTATTGTGTTTTGTATGTGGGACTCTTATTTTGAAATTATACCTCAGTGTCTTGTCCTAGTATTAGTCTCAGCAGGTGTTTGTTTCGTTTAAGTGATTGTGTCAGAGGATTGGTTTATGTCTGAGTATGTTTTGTTTTTAAGTTCAAAGATTTGTGTGTTCAGTGCTGGTCAACCCCCTCACAGATCCCCTCACGCTACCTGGTCCTCATGTCTCCTCTGGTCTATGTACGGTTAATGTTTTAGGCCCTCGTGCCTTTTTGTGTTCTGTGTAGAGTCTGTGTTTTTGTAATAAAGCCCATCAAAGGGAACTCGCCCCGCCTCGCAAGACGTGACAGTCAGAACAAATCTGGTTTCGAATGGTCAGTCTTTCAGAAGCACTACTCACAGCGTCTGGATCCCTCTGTTGCTCCAGAAAGGCTGAAAACTCCACCAGCCGAAGCTTGGTGGTGCCAATGGAGCGGCCCTGCCATGCTGGTACTGTTGGTGCTGGTGCTGCTGTGGATTCGTAACCTGATCACAAAGCAGCACAAAATATTCTAGCATTTATATGCTAGAATTTAGGGAAAAAAACTGTTCACTTTACAAAAGGAAGAAGGAAGAAAGGAACACAATAGCTGAAGACATACTTGAAATTGCTGTCGTGACGGCGGGCTGGATGGGGTAGGCTTGTTGCGCAAATGGCTTGATGCTAAAACAAAGAGGAAAGGGAAGAGTCAGGGCGTGGGCCACAGATGTGCAGAGGTTCTGCAGCGAAGCACACTGAAGAGATTAAGAGGGCTGTACTGTAAAGAAGAAACAAAGCTGTACAAAGTATTCACACTTGGACTCTGCCCATTTCTTCAGAATGTGGAGGGGGAGGACGAGAGAAAGAGAGAAGATGAAGAAGAAAGGCCTGAGGAAGTGGGGAGAGATAGAGGGAGGAGGCCAAGAAACATTTTTAAAAAAGAGAAGAGAGGAAGAAAAGAGAGGAAAACAAGAAAAGCGAGTGATGAGATGGGGAGAGAGAAAGAGAGAAAGGAAGGGATAAGAGAAAGAAAAGGAGAGAGACTGAAGAAAGAGTAAGAAGTACAGAGTAACAGCAGAACAGATGAAGTGATATTGGCCGACGTGAGAAGTTTAGGATGTTTACTCACTCTTGTGAGGATCCTGGCTGTCCCGTGGATATCATGCCCTGCCAAAACTAGAGAATTAGATAAATAAATAGACAACAAAGCAAAGCCTGTCCACACTCACACTCACTCTCTGCAGGCCAGTGATACTCGCGTTATCTGACAGTTAGCCCACTTTCTACAAAACCCAGGTGAACAACGTGCCATACTGGACTGTTATCTTGACTATAGCATTGGTGTGCTTATCAGATGTGGGCAGAGGATGTGAGCTGGGCTTGCTTGTGTGTGTAATGGGATTGGGCCCCGGTGGGCCGATAGCGGGGGCGCCAGAGGGCTGTCTTACCCCAGCTGCTCCGGGGAAGGCGGGGCGAGGGATGCCTGGCAGACCCAGCTTGTTGTGGATGGCCGTGGCGGAGACGATCTGTGCCGAGGACATGGAGGCCATGCTCTGGAGGGCTTTGTCCTTCACGGTCTGATCCTTCAACAGCGTTCACAAAAGGGGCTTAAGACTTGATGAAGGGTGAGGTGTGGTGGGGGACAAAAAACACATCCAAAAAGACAAGAGGGAAACAGCCGAGGTCTTCTCAAAACAAGCGAAGACGTTATTGGCCAAAACGGGAAAAAAAGAGCATCACTTCTCAGTGGAACAAGGCTCTTTTTTTCAGACGGCAGCAAAACCAGTTAAAGCGATAGTTCAGCCAGTTTTCCCCCTAAACCCACGTGTAGCCAATCAGTCACGAAGAGTTCAGTGTTAGGAGTTTGCTTACTTAATTAAAGCAGAATTCCACTGACATCTGTGTAATTAAGTGGGTAAGATCTAAACAAAGTCATTCAAAGCGGCCTGATGTGAAATCTGAGAAATTTCTGAAGAAATTTACCAAGTCAGAAACCAGACATGTAGTGTTTACTGTCTGTAAATTCTCCTTCAAGGAGATTTACTACATGAAATGATCATGAATACATTTATGATGCCCAGTGCACTGAGAGTTGATAGTTTTGACCTAAAATAATAAAACAAATAGATTCACGATAGACGGGTGTACGCCATTCAAAGGCAAAATGGTATTTTTTCAGGTCTACCATTATTTTTCTTACCATCATTAACATTACATAAAAACTGAAAACTGGTGGTTTTGTTCAGTTAATAAAATTGTGACTTTTGTTATATTATTGTAGACATTGCAATGCCATGGTTCCCCTCACCACCAATATAAAGAAAGTTTCTCTACGACGACACATTTCACATAAAATCACCTTGGATTACTTTACATGTATCTCAGTGACTGAACATGCTGAAATTTTGAGACATTTAGAAAAATTGTTCAATTTCCCCATTAAGAGGCCAATATAGCTCACAGGTAAAAGAAGCCCTTATGCTACCAATTACAACTGTGTGTGTTGAATCATTCCCACACTTTCACCCACATCTCTATATTGACATACATTTGGACTTTTGTCAAACTCAGGCTTCTATTACTTGTTTAGCTATAGGACAGACCTCTCTTACCCAGAACTATCGGTTTAAGCACAGAAAGAAGCGTCAGAGATGCACACTTTGAAGAATGTCTTTTGCATGCTTCAGCTCACCCTCGGCAAAGGAAGGTCAAACTCATCTCATGGAATTATAGGCACGCTTGCAGAGCCAACGTACACTACCCGATACAGCAGCTTCATGAGTACCATAAAGCCTGCAACTTTGATGAGGGAGAGGAAAGCAATAACAACCTTCTTTTCTTGTCTGTGCTACATTCCACGTCTACAAGCAGCCATCAAGGTTGCCGAGCAGAGATCAGTCACCAACACGGAGCTAATACTTGAATGAAAGAGGGGTGGACACTGTGGTTAAGAGTCTTTTTTGCTTTTATTTATAAACTCATTAACCTGAGCTTTAATCCTCCTGAAGAGGCTAAAGGCTAACTCTGCATATAGACTCTGAAATTTCCTTCGATTCGCGGCACGCTTACAAATCCGTGCCTCTCGACGTGGCAAAGGTTAATCAATATGCACCGAGAGCCACGTGGGGACCTGTGAGCACACAAAGGCTACAAAAGACATCCTTCCTCATGGCATATGTGGAAGGGGGGGGTGGGGGGTGGAAGCAGCATTCCTTGTAATGTTGGAGAAGAGAAGAAGGTCTGGAAGGCCCTGTATGGAGAAGCCCAAAGAATGCTACTCTTTAATGCAACGGAAGCACATAGAACTGAATGCTGGCGGTCTAGTGCAGTGCCGACAGGCCTTCTGTGAGAAAGCAGCGAGCGCGAGCTGGAGGAGAACCTGCTGGCGAGCGCCGTGTGTGTGTTTGTAAGGTGGGCTGGTGAGGAGCTGGCTGCAAGCACAGGAGCAGAAGCGAGGCCACTGAGGGCTCTAGCAGCGATGGACGCACATTCAGAACACCGTACTTACCATGCTCGTCACCTAGACGCAAAAAAACAAAAAGGCTTCAATGTAATTTACGCCGCTCAAAACGGCGCACACACAACACAGGACAGGCCACAATCATTTACACCAATGATTTGTAAGAAACACAAATTAACTCACTGATTATTTTTTCCCCACTTCAAGTAATGGTTCGACCAAAAATCAAATGTAGGCAATTTCCCCTGAACTCCAAATGTGGTCAATTAGCCAACAGGGGTTGAGCATCTAAAGTCTGAATGTTCTGCAGCTGTGAGGCTACTTTAACTAAGAAGTCGTGAGGCGTATAGCTCCTAAGGTAGCATCGTGATAGCTTCAAACCACACTGAGCTGTCAAGCGATCTTTAACAAATTTACTCATGTGGTTTCTGACACTGTGATCTATAAAAATTACAGTACAGAGAACATTTTGCATTCAGGATGACTACTTGAAATGTAATTTCCTTTTACATCATACACCATTTCCAACTACCCATTATAAATTACACACAGGGCTCATATCCTACAACCTATAACGTTGCACCAATTTTCATTTTTATGTAACAATTTTCCGACCTTTTAGCCCGTGAGAATTACACAGGCTGTTTTTGTTACTGTGCCTTTAAGACTAAGACGTAAAAGGCAGAAACAAGTACAATTTAAGGGCGAATGGGTGACGCTAAACAACTTAATTGGTGGATATATATAAATAAAAATTGTGACATCACAAAACTAATGAGCTCAAAACAGCCTGTTTTTGGAGATTAACTTCCTTTGGACTGGCTACACTGGGGAGTGTCTTTTATCTCAAAAGCTAGGAAATATCAGTGTGCTATGATACCGAAGATACCCTTTAACACATGTCTTGATTCAGGCATGCAGTCTGTACAGTCCGAACTGTTGATGCTAACACGCTTTAGCTCTTAGCTGCATTAGCCCGCTAGCTCCAGTGCCAAACTACAGCTCCCAAAAAAATAAAAGAGCACTGCAGTTTATTTTAAAACCAGCATCTCTATGAGTGTGAGACCATTCCATGCCAGTGTCTGTTAAATTCCTACACAAGCACCTCATTCTGCTTTATGAGGGACTGATTAATGATCACCTGAATCACATCTTATTTAATGAGGAAAAGTATAAAAACACTGCTGTAATCGACACTCTCCTCTCACAATGAGACCAGTTGGATGGTGAAACACTACTAGAAGTTCGTCAAAGTTAATTATTGCCATTTAGTTTAAGAGTGAACGAGAGATTTGTTTTCTTCGAATTGTTCAGGTTCTGTAAACTCTGCATCATTTCTCTTATTTTGCTATTTTGACATTTCCTTTAAAATTATGCTTTAAAGAACAATATTTTTATTTTGAAATTAGAAGAAATATTGTCAGCAGTTCTTAAAAACTAAAGCAAAGCTGTTCTGTTCAGTACTTGAGAAACTGAAAAATTTTGCTGTGGTCTCTTATTTTTTTCCGGGAGCTGTGAAGAAGCAAACTTACATAAATTGACTGATTTTTTGGCCGAAGCATCTCTTTGAATCTTCTCAGGGTAGTCAGTTATCTATTACATAGTAAATTTCTAGATCAGTGGTGAAGCTTCACTCAAACAACGCTTCAGATTTAGGAACTGATCAGTGCAAAAAGTGAGCGGCGGCGAAGCATCCTACAGAAAGATTTTTGCGGCTGATAATACGGGGGCTTTAGATCATTGTGGCCACCTTTCATTACGAGCTGGCCCAGAGAGTGGCACCGTAATAACAGTCATTTCACTCAACATGTCTCGGCTAAGAGGACGCCGGGCCAGATCACTCTAATG
This sequence comes from Bryconaethiops microstoma, assembly GCA_037577275.1. NCBI lineage: Eukaryota > Metazoa > Chordata > Actinopteri > Characiformes > Alestidae > Bryconaethiops > Bryconaethiops microstoma. Next base: position 4,836,912 of record JBBJLS010000039.1, on the reverse strand, counting down.
CTCCGCCGCAAATGGCGGGAGGCAGCTCAAATTCTTCCCTGCTCCCTATTTCTAATTTGCTTTAGATGAGAGTAGACAGAGACCCATACAAAAGCTGCCTGCTTCTACTCAGCAGCCGCCAGTGGTCCTGAAAGACTGGCCATTCACAGCGGAAACACACACACACACACACACACACACACACACACACACACACACACACACACACACACACACACAGACACTCGCACGCACACACAGGACACAAATGAGGGGTCATTAATCCATCTGAGTAAACTGGGAACTGTGGAAAAGTGTGCCAGTCAAAAGAGTTAGTCATCTCTTCAGAAGACGAGAGACAAAGAAAAAAGAGAGAGAGACAGTGAGAGAGAGAGAGCGAGAGAGAGAGAGAAAGAGAGAGTCGGACCAACTTCAAGGTCAGCGATGTTCACAGGTGACCCTTACAGCAACGTCTTAAATAACAGGTCAATTTATTATCAGATTACCCACAAAAAAAAGCCTTTTTAGCAGAGACGGCCTTTGTGGGCGAGTAAGGTGATTATATACAGGATTCTGTTTGAGTGAATCATGGGGGGCGGAGGAGCAACAGTGGGGAGGATTTCAGTAGTTTCATTAATGCAGCATGAGGTAAGCATTTGACAGCCAGTGGGGTTATGGAAAAAGAGGACAGAGAGAGGGAGAGAGACAGAGACAGAGAGAGACAGAGAGAGAGAGACAGAGACAGAGAGAGAGAGAGACAGACAGAGAGAGACAAAGAGAGAGAGAGAGAGAGAGAGACAGAGAGAGAGAGAAAGACAGTGAGATGGAGACAGAGAGAGAGACAGAGAGACGGAGAGAGACAGAGAGAGACAAAGAGAGAGAGAGAGAGAGACAGATTGAGAGACAGAGAGAGAGAGAGAGACAGAGAGAGAGACAGAGAGCGAGAGAGACAGAGACACAGAGAGACAGAGAGAGAGACAGAGAGAGAGACAAAGAGAGAGAGAGACAGAGAGAGACAAAGAGAGAGAGAGAGACAAAGAGAGAGACAGAGAGAGAGACAGAGAGAGGGAGAGAGAGAGGGAGAGATAGGGAGAGATAGGGAGAGAGAGAGGGAGAGATAGGGAGAGGGAGAGAGAGGGAGAGATAGGGAGAGAGAGAGGGAGAGAGAGGGAGAGATAGGGAGAGGGAGAGAGAGAGGGAGAGATAGGGAGAGGGAGAGATAGGGAGGGGGTGGAGGCCCATAGAAAGCGTGTGAGCAGCTGCTCTAATGGTGCCTCTTTAGTCCACATCATTCCACAGAGAGTTGGGCCAAGAAGAGATGACTTCATTACAACTAAAGCACCAGCCGAGGCAAAGCAGTGGCCATTCTGCTCCGAAAGCCCCTCCTTGAAGTCACAAAAGGTTACGGCCACCTGTATCATATTAGGCTTTTAAGCAGCGGTCAAAAAAAAAACAGCTGACCAGCGGACCCTGAGCGATCAGCCACTCACCCACCAGCCAAAGCACCGTGCCAGCATGCCTCCAGACTTTCACAGAAAAGACCTCAGAACACTGAGTCAGAACAAGACACACACATGCAGAACTCAGCCATGCGTCCGGCAAAGTGTCATCAGCTTCGACCTCTGCTTCTTCTTCAACAAACTGGTCTCTTATTTATAGCTTATGCTTATTTATTACGATCATGATTTCTGCTGAGCTGTCTCTTTAGTTTTGGCAGGGCTGCAGAATATAGTGTTTTAAAAAGGTAACTGCAATACTGATATCACAGAAAGCTCATATGCAAATGAGTCATTTCATCAATTACAATGTTTTCGACCAATCACAGCTCTAGGTGAGCGTTCTTGTTTGTGATTTGTTGAAGGCATTCATGTTATCTAATGAGACGAAACACTTTGGTCGACAAAAAACATTACTGTGTTTCTAATATTCTGTAAATCAACCATAAAATGTAGCAATATATTTAGAAATGCAGTGTCTTCAATATTATGCAGCCCTATAGGTGAGCTAAAACTTGCCCCAAATTTAGGGGAAAGAAAGCCCTACATGAGGCTCAGTACCACCTGTTGTATCAAGTGGCATGCTCGTTCAGTTTTACAGCATGTTCTGTTTTCTGGTTAGCTTTTTGAAGTAATAATAATAATAATAATAATAATAATAATAATAATAATAATAAGCTAACAGCAGAGACAACTAATGTTAGTAAGCTTCAAAGCGGATGCACGAAGTGGTCAGCGATGGCACAGACGGTCATTAAAGGAGACACTGAAAGGCCTGAGGGTGTGTGTGTGTGTGTGTCGGGGTAGTAGGGAGGGGTGGGGGATACACAGGGGTCGGGGTGAGAGAGTGGGGGGGTGGGTGAATATTATATGCTAAACACACTGTTGCATGCGGGTTAAGAGATTCGGACAAGGCGTTTGCCCTGTCGCCAAGGAGAAAAAGAAGAAGTCCGGCGGCATAGCAACCACGGAGCCCAAAAGCAGAAAAGCGCATACCTTCAGCTTGGAATGAAACTCACGAGATTTCCTTCTGGCAAGAACCTGAATGTGACTAGACACCTGCGGGGTAGGGGAGGGGAGGGGAAGACAAAGGAACAGCCTGTAACCATGGCGATAAAAAGCCCCCCTGCAACTGGGCAGAGCCAGACCTACCTTGATGGCAGCTTGGATTTCGCGAACTTTCTTTCTTGCTAAGACCTGTATGTGACTAGACACCTCCATTTTTGGAAGAGAAAGAAGAAGAAAAACAAAAACAAAAGGGAAAACAAAGGCAATAAAAAAAACGAAGAATACAAAAAAGGTATTACACTTTTTTTTTCATTGTAAGAACACTTGAGGAAGGATTTAACAGGACTACTTAGAGGAGCAGGAGGAGAAGAAGCGCAAGCCCAAAGCTCGCAGCCACCCAGAGCAGCGGCTCCTCCGTTAAGTGAGCTGATTAAGGAGGATGCAGGCTTCTTAAGCACATTAAGAGACGGCAGATGTGCTCGGCTGCGCGCAGAATGAAAATCGGCATGTCTACTATCCTTCAGGGAACGAGAAAAGAGGAACCAGCCTCGCAGGCCCCCGAGCTCCAGAGGTGTAGATCTCTGACCTTACAATGATTCGATTCCGGTGCTTTTCTTAAAGAAACGGTTTGACGTTGATTCAATCACGAAGTCTCGAATTTCGTAACAACTTGATTATTTCCGCACGATTCAAAATTACTTTTACCGATACAGAAAATACACACAAACCGCACAATTTGCAAAGTACATCTTCAGATTTCAAGATAAGTATCACATGCATTATATACATGTACGACAGCAGTGAAACGACATTACAGCACGTCTGACAACTGATGTAAAAAAAAAACTAAATATCAGTATAAAACGGAAATAAATTTAAATAAGAAAGCAAACGCTAAAACCATCAGAATACAGATGAAAAACAGCAAGCCTTGGGAAATGGTATTTTTCCATTTAAAAGTCTCCTGCAAATTGTATTATACTGATTATTACTGAAATAAGTGCAGCCAGTCCTTTAAAAAAGGCTGCCTAATAAAATTACACTAACATACCACAGCATATCAACATATTTACATGTTACACTATCAAATATTATATTTAAAAGTATCTAAAAACCATGTATATAGATGAAATGCATATAAATGTGTATTTTCATCAGGCTCTGGTTCTCACTGTAAGAGAGACTAGCAGAAGACAATTTATAATATGATTTAACATCATGCAGATTACCTAATCACGGCTGATTCATTAAGAAGATGCATCTTTATAGTTTTTGAGTAATCGGTTTAATCGATTAACAATCGCAGCTCAAATTATTATTGATAATCAACTCTAGCGTTCCAAAATTGATCGCCGGCTTCAGAAGCATTTACACCCCTAATGGAGCTCTTCACCTACCGGGCCGATAAAAAAGAGCGCGGGTTTTGCTAAGCTGGCGCTAAACGCCGCGTCTGTGTGACGGAGGGGAGGTGAGGAGGTCGTGTTCCGGTGCCCGCCGGTGCTGCCGGGAGGGGGGAGAAGGGCCGAGGAGAGAGTGTTCCCTGTCTTAATCAGGCCAATCATACACAAGAGGCTGTTGAGGAGGCCTCACACTGAACGCAGTGTGTTAATGAGGGCCGCCGGCCTCCAGAGGCCCGCTAAGTCTCAACACTCCAGCGCGGGCAAAGTCGCATTTACGCGTATCTCAACTGCGCAAGTGCTCCTTTGACCTTTCCAATTTAATTACAACAATCACTTCAGCTAAGCTGGAGCTTAACCAAATCAAATTAGTATGTAATTGCGGCCATGTTAACACTTCTCTGTAAAACGTCCTTCTTAAACTGCATCCAGGGCACTTGGGAACGTTTGCACTTCATAGATTTTTTTAAAACGATTCTTCAGGTAATCTCGTCTAAAACTGTGTTTAGGCCTGCGCTGCAAGAAGCAAAGCGTTCAATTCATACGATCCAAACGTGTACAGGACGTCCATATAAAACTGTCCATTCTCAAAAACGATTCATGGCAAAGACGGGCACATTCAACACATCATTTTTTTTTCCTTCAGTGTGGACAGAGAGCATGACTGTTCAAATCTAAAAAAAGGAAAAGAGGAGGGGGGGGGGGGGGGGTGGGAGGGGGAAACATGCTCCTGCCCCTTTCAGAGGGTTTCTGTGCGG